>LNAC01001680.1:71085-101041 GCA_002007465.1 Ailurus styani
TTCCATGTGCACTGGAGAAGAATGTGTATTCTGTTGTTTGGGGATGGAATGTTCTGAATATATCTGTGATGTCCAGCTGGTCCAGGGTGTCATTTAAAACCTTTATTTCCTTGTTGATCTTTTGCTTCGATGATCTATCCATTTCACTAAGGGTGGTGTTAAAGTCCCCTACTGATATTGTATTATTGTCAATGTGTTTCTTCGATTTTGTTACTAATTGTCTGCTCCCATGTTAGGGTCATAGATATTTACAACTGTTAGATCTTCTTGTTGGACAGATCCTTTAAGTATGATATAGTGTCCTTCCTCATCTCTTATTATATTCTTTGGCTTAAAAACTAATTTATCTGATACAAGGTTTGCCACTCCAGCTTTCTTTTGATGTCTGTTGGCATGGTAAATTGGTTTCCACCCCCTCAGTTTAAATCTGGAAGTGTCTTTGGGTCTAAAATGAGTTTCTTGTAGACAGCATATTGATGGGTCTGTTTTTTTTTTTATCCATTATGATACCCTGTGTCTTTCAGTTGGGGCATTTAGCCCATTTACATTCAGGGTAACTATTGAGAGATATACATTTAGAGCCATTTTATTGCCAGTAAGGTGCCTGTTACTGTATATTGTTTCTCTTCTTTCTGGTCTATGTTTCTTTTAGGCTCTCTTTGCTTAGAGGACCCCTTTCAATATTTCCTATAGGGCTGGCTTGGTGTTTGCAAATTCCTTGAGTTTTTGTTTGTCCTGGAAGCTTTTTATCTCTCCTTCTATTTTCAGTGACAGCCTAGCTGGATATAGTATTCTTGGCTGCATATTTTTCTCATTTAGTGCTCTGAATATATCATGCCAGTTCTTTCTGGCCTGCCAGGTCTCTGTGGATAGGTCTCCTGTCAGTCTAATATTTCTACCATTGTATGTTCCAGACCTCTTGTCCCGAGCTGCTTTCAAGATTTTCTCTTTGGCACTAGGACTTGTAAATTTTACTATTAGATGATGGGGTGTGGACCTATTTTTATTGATTTTGAGTGGGATTCTCTGTGCCTCCCGGATTTTGATGCTTGTTCCCTTCCCCAAATTAGGGAAATTGTGTACTTTAATTTGCTCCAATATACCTTCTGCCCCCCTTTCTCTCTCTTCTTCTTCTAGGATCCCAATTATTCTAATATTCTTTCGTCTTATGGTATCACTTATCTCTTGAATTCTCTCCTCATGATCCAGTAGCTGTTTTTCTCTCTTTTCCTCCACTTCTTTATTCTCTGTCATTTGGTCTTCTATATAACTAATTCTCCCTTCTGCCTCATTTATCCTAGCAATAAGAGCTTCCATTTTTTTATTGCACCTCATTAATAGCTTTTTTGGTTTCAACTTGGTGAGATTTTAGTTCTTTTTTTCCTCCAGAAAGGGTTTTTATTTCTCTAGAGAGGGATCCTCTATTATATTCCATTCTTTTTTGAAGCCCAGCCAGGACCTTGATAATCTTCATTCCGAACTCTAGTTCAGTCATATTACTAATGTCCACATTGATTAGGTTCCTAGCCATCATTACTGCCTCTTGTTCTTTTTTTTGTGTGTTGATGTTTTCAGCCTTGTCATTTTATGCAGATAAGAATAGATGGATGAGAGAACAAAATACTAAAGTGTAGCAGTGATCCCAGAAAAATATACACTAATCTAATCAGAAGAGACCTGAAACTAGTTGGAGAAGAAAGAGGGATAAAGCAAAACAAAACAAAAAGATAAATTAAAAAAAAAATAAAGGAAAACCCTATATCTATATTATCTATTTCTGTTTCTATATCTATCTCTGTCTCTGACTCTATCTCTATCTATTTATATCTGTATCTATATCTATTAGGCTGGTGAATTGAATAGACCCTATATGTATACAAAAAATAAGGTTAAATGCAATGAAGTGATAAAATATGACGATAAAAATGAAAATAAAAAAGATTAAGAAGTGTTGATAAGATATAACAGTTAAAAAACATTAAAATAGGAAAGAGGAAAAAATTAAAAGAAAAGATTAAGAAAAAAATTAAATTCCAAGAATTTAAATTTGAACGGCTAAAGGATCATGGGGAAAAAGCCATTAATTCTCTGTGTTGCTTTTCCCTAGCTCTGGAGTTCCACAATTCTCAGCAATCTGTGAACTTGGTCTTGGCTGGATGTTCTTGCTAATCTACTGTGGGGAGGGGCCTGTTGCTGTCATTCTCAAGTGTCTTTGCCCGGGACAGAATTGTACCGCCCTCGCCAGGGGCCAGGTTAAGTAATCGCTCGTGTTCCCTCTAGGGAGCTTTTGTTCCCCCAAATGCTTTCTGTACAGATTTGGAGGACAGGAATGAAAATGGCCGCCTTCCCGTCTCCCTGGTCTCTGGCCCCACTCCTAACTCACCCAACCTGTGACGGAGCGTTGCTATCTCTGGTGTGGGGCCCCGTTTAGAATCTCCAAACCCAGCATATTTCTGCAGCCAGGAGGTGGGGTCTCTCCAGATCTGCCACCCATGGAGTCCCCACTCAAAGTGCAGTGGCCCGCCTGTGCTTTGGATCATGGCCCAAGGTAAGACTGAGCTGAGAGACACCTTCTCAGCTTGGCTCCGTCTCTCCAGTCGGCTTCTCTCTGATACCTAGGAGCTCTGTCACATTCAGACATCCCTGGTCTTTTTGTGTCCCCGTGTGTCCTGAGACCACACTGTCCCTGTGAGGGCTTTATGCTCTGCTTAGCCTCTGGGGCAACGTCCCTCAGTGGAGCAAACTTCTAAAAGAAAATTTTGTGCTCCGTTGCTCTCTCACTTGCTGGGAGCTGGCCCCTCCCCCTGGGGTCTATCTTCCCATCACTTCAGATTCACTTCTCTGCATGCCCTACCTTCTGGAAAGTGGTAAATTTTCTGTTCCTAGAATTGCTGCTCTTCTTCTCTTGGATCTCCTGTTGAATTTGTAGGTGTTCAGAATGGCTTGATAACTATCTGGGTGAATTTCTGGGACCTGATGATAATTGGTCTCCTACTCCTCCGCCATCTTGCTCCTCGTCTTGAGTTTATTTTTTTGAGTGGTGTAAGATAGGGTCCAATTAAATTTCTTTATGTGTGAATATCCAATTATCTCAGCACCACTGATGGAAGAGACTATATTTTCTCCATTGAGTATTCTTTGCTCCTTTGTCAAATATTAATTAACTGTATATGTGGTTGATTACTGGGTTCTTGATGCTGTTCTGTTGACTTATGTGTCTGTTTTTTATGCTGGTGTCATACTCTTTTGATTGGTATAGCTTTAGCTTTACAGTGTAGCTTGAAATCAGGAAGTGTGATACCTCCTGCTTTTTTCTTCTGAGGATTTCCTTAGCTATTAAGGATCTTTTGTTGTTCTATATACATTTAAGGGATTTTTTTTTCTACTTTTGACTAAAACGCCATTGGAATCTTATAGGAATTGCATTCAATGTAACAATTTTAACAATATTAATTCCTCCAACCCATAAATATGGGATACTTTTTCATTTATTTGTGTTTTCTTTGATTTTTTTTCCTCAGTGTTTTGTAGGTTTTAGTACAGAGAGTTTTCATGTCCTTAAATTTATTCTAATATATTTTATTGGTTTTGATGCTACTGTAAATGTAATGAATTTTTTTCTTTTTCAGAAATTTCATTGTTAGTGTATAAAAATGCCACAGAATTTTGTATGTTAATTTTGTAACCTGGACCTTTACTGAATTAATTAATTAGATCTGACATTTTTTGGTAGAGTCTTTAAAATTTTCTGTATATAAAATTATGTTTCCTGAAAATAGAGAAAATTTGATTCTTTAAAATCCTGATATCTTTTATCTCTTTCTCTTGCTTGATTTCTCTAGCTAAGACTTCTAGTAGTACGTTGATAAAGAGTAAACACTCTAGTCTTATTACTGATCTTGTAGAGAAAGTTTTCAACCTTTCACCACTAAGTATGATGTTAGTTATGGGCTTGTCATCACTGGCCTTTATTATGTTAAGATATGTTCTTTCTGTGCTTAATTTGTTAAGAATTTTTAGCATAAATAGATGTTGAATTTTCTTGAATGTTTTTTGATATGTCTATTAAGATTGTATGATTTTTTCTCCCTTTCATTCTATTAATGTGATGTACCACATTGATTGATTTACATATGTGGAATGATTTTTGCATCCCAGGGATAAACCCCACTTTATCATGGTGAATGATCCTTTTAATGTGCTCCTGAGTTCGGTTGGCTAGTATTTTATTGAGAATTTTTGCATCTATATTCATCAGAGATATTGGCCTGTAGTTTTTGTTTGTTTGGTTGTTTGTTTCCCTAGTAGAGTCTTTTTCTGCTTTTGGTATCAAGATAATGCTAGCCTTGTAAAATGAGTTTGGGAGTCTTCGCTCCTTTTTGATTTTTTGGAAGAGTTTGAAAATTATTAATGTTGATTCTTCTTTAAATGTTTGACAAAGTTCACCAGTGAAGCCATCTGGTCCTTGGCTTTTGTTTCTTGGGAGATTTTTTATTACTAATTAAATATTCTTACTAGTAATTGGCCTATTCAAATTGTCTGTGTCTTCCTGATTCAGTCTTGGCAAGTAAGTTTTATTAAAGTTTCTAAGAACTTTTCCATTTCTTCTAGGTTTTCCAGTTTGTTGGTATATAGTTCTTCATAATAATTTCTTATGATCCTTTGAATTTTTGTGATGATAGTTGTAATGTTTCCACTTTATAATTTCTTTTTTAAATTTCAGTCCTTTCCCTTTTCACCTTTGTTAGTCTGTTGAAGGGTTTATCAATTTTATTTATCTTTTCAAAAAACAACTTTTAGTTTGGTTAATCTTTTCTATTGTTTTCTGTTCTCTATTTCATTTATTTCTGTTCTAATCATTTTTTTTTTCTCTGCTAACTATGGACTCAGTCTTTTTTTCTTTTTCTATTTTTTTAAGGACTAAAGTTGTTTATTTGGGCTCTTTCTTGCCCCTTAATGTAGATGTTTATTGCTATGAACTTCTCTATTAGAGTCATGTTTTATTTTTTTGTTCATTTTTTGTGGGTTTTCTTTTGGTTTGGTTTGGTTTTTTGCTGTATTCTGGAGTTTTCATGTGTTGTGTTTCCATTCTCATTTGTCTCAGCTTTTTAATTTCCCTTTTATTGTTTCTTTGATTCACTGGTTGTTTAGGAGAGTGTCATTTGGTTTCCATGTGTTCATGAATTTTCCAATTGTCCTGTTGCTATTGATTTCCAATTTTATGCCACTATGGTCAGAGAAGATACTTGGTATGATTTCAGTCTTTTCAAATTTGCTAAGACTTGTTTTGTGGCCTAACATATGGTCTATCCTAGAAAATATTCCATGTGTGCTTGAGAAGAATGTGTATTCTGCTGTTGTTGGATAGAATGCTCTGTATATATCTAAGTCCACTTGTTCTGTAGTATTTTTCAAATCTGCTCTTTCCTTATTGATTCTGTGTCTGGGTGACTTATCCATTATTGAAAGGTGGGTTATTAAATTTCCCAATTGGTATTATTTATTTCTCCTTTAGTTCTATTATTCTTTATGTATTTAGGTGTTCTGATGTTGGGTGCATGAATAATTACAATTGTTCTATATTCTTGGTGTATTGGTCCTTGTCTCATTACATAATGACCTTCTTTGTGGGTTTTTTTATTTTTTTACCATTTTAGTTAAAAAAAATCTTTTTTCAGATCTAATTATAGCTACCCTTGCTTTTTTCGTGGGGGAAGTGGAGTGTTTACCATTTGCTTTAAATGTCTTTTTCCATTTCTTCACTCTCAGTGTGTGTCTTTAAGAATAAAGTGAGTCTCTATATCTTGGATTTGGATTTTATTTTTGGATCTTATTTTTTATATCTTTTGACTGGAGAGTTTATTCTGTTTATGTTTAATTATTGATAGATAAGTACTCACTATTGCCTCTTTGTTAATTATTTTCTCATTGTTTTATAGATTCATTCTTCTTTGTTTCTATTTATGCTATCTTTGTTGTATGTTATAGTGTCTCAGTATCAGTTACACTTTGACTTCTTTATCATGTTGTTTTGTATAATTACTGGAAAATTTTTCCCTTGTAGTCACTGTAAGGTTTATACAAAATAACTTATAACGGCTTGTGTTAAAGTTGCTAATAATTTAGCTTCAAAAGAATTGCTACACTTTATACTTTTACTTCTTTCTTCCCTCACATTTTAGGTTACTACTGTTACAATTTACATGTTTTTATATTGTGTAGCTGAAGATTGTTGTGTTCATGGTCATTTTTGCTATGTTCTTTTTTTTTTTTAGTTATGAGTAATGCACCACTATTACCATATTTACCATATTGCAGAATCTGTGTACAACTATGTATTTACCATTATCAGTGATATTTGTACTCCCTCTTTTTGTTCTTATGATGTTAATTAGTATTTTCTTACTTCCACTCAGAGAACTCTCTTCAGCATTTCTTCTTCTTTTTTTTTAAAGATTTTGTTTGTTTATTTGACACAGAGAGAGAGATCAGATCACAAGTAGACAGAGAGGCAGGCAGAGAGAGAGGAGAAAGCATACTCCCCGCTGAGTAGGGAGCCCGATGTGGCCCTCGATCCCAGGACCCTGAGATCATGACCTGAGCCAAAAGCAGCTGCTTAACCGACTGAGCCACCCAGGCGCCCACTTCAGCATTTCTTCTAAAGCAGGTCTGGTGGTAAAGAAATCCTTCAGCTTTTGTTTGTTCAGGAAAGGTTTTATCCCTCTTTTGTTTCTAAAAGACAGCTTCGCCATGTATAGAATTCTTGTTTGACAGTTATTTTCTTTCAGTATTTTGAATATATCATCTCATTCTCTCCAGGCCCGTAAAGTTTGTGTTGAGTAATATACCGATAGTCTTATGGGGGCTCCTTTGTCCATAACTTCTCTCTTTTCTCTTGCTGCCCTTATAATTCTTTCTTTGTCTTTTGACAATTTAGTTCTAATGTGTCTTGGTGTAGTCCTATTTGGGTTCAACCTATTTGGGATTCTGTGGATCCCAGTGGATCTGGATGTCCATTCCTTTCCCCACATTCAGGAAGTTTGGGGCCATTATGATTATTAATATACTTTTTGTCCCTTTCTCTTTCTCTTCTCCTTCTGGAATTCCCATAATGTGAATATTGTTTCTTTTCATTGTGTTCCATAATTTCATAGATTTTCTTCATTTTATTTATTTATTTATTTGTTTATTTATATTATTTGCCCCAGGGTTTTTTTTTTTAATTCTTGTTCATTCTTTTTTTCTTTTTGCTTCTCTGATTTGGTAATTTCCAATGTCTTATCATCCAAGTCACTGGTTCTTTCTTTTGCTTGGTTTAGTCAGCTTTCAAAACTCTGTATTCAGTTCTTTAGTTCAGTTATTTTATTTTTCTGCTCTAGGATTTCTGTTTGTTTGTTGGTAGTTATTTCCTTGTCAAACTTCTCATTTTGTTCATGCATGGTTTTCATAATTTCCTTTAGTTGTCTGTCTGTATTTTCTCGTAGTTACTAAACTTCCATAAGAGAATTATTCTGCATTTTTTGTCTGCATTTTTGAGAATTATTCTGCATTTTTTGACAGTTCATAGATTTCCATTTCTTTAGGGTCAGTTATTGGAGCTTTATTAGTTTCCTTGATAGTACTTACCTAATTTACCTGATTTTTGTGATCCATGATTTCTTACAATGACATATGTACATTTGAGTAATGGAGCTCCTTTTCTAGACTTTGCAGGTTTGCTTTTACAGAGATAGTTCTTCATCATTCAGCTTAGTTTGGATTTCTGGGTATGTTTTCTAATAATGTCTTTGCTCTGGGCCAATCAGCTATGCCTGCCTATCTCTTGGCTCAAGTGCCACTGGACCACACACCTTCTAGGAGTTACTACTACCCTTTCTGGTCAAAGAGGCTGGAAGACACTCTCCATAGCAGGTGGGGCTATGATTCAGCTACTTGCATGGACCTGGGCAAACCAGGCTCCAAGGCTAGCAAAACTTCAATTTTGAGGATCCAAATCAGGCAGATTCTACAACCTGGTTACTTCCCTGGTCAGTGTGCCCCTGACTTGGTTCTGCAGATGAGCAAAGCAACTGGTTGGGATTCTACTTAGACACTGCAGGTATGAACTAAGACTGCCAAGATATATGTGCTGATTGTTTCAAGTCTCTCCCCTCTTCATTGTCACAATCAGATTCCCAGTGGCTGGGCCCTATAAGGTCCCTGCAATCCCCTGGTGTGAGATAACAGTATGGGCTGCTACAAAGCCACCCATATGCTAGGGGAGACCCTCCTGGGTTCTCTTTTCCCACTGGAAGAACTTGAGGCTCAGGAGAAACCTCTCTGCATAGTACTACACTCACCTGTGGGAGGGACTCTGTGGTCAATGTGAAGATACTTCTCTTACCGAATGCAGCCTGTCTTGGTCTCTGAGGTGCAGGGGATTATTAACTTACCTCCAAATTCTAGGATTCCATTAGGGTTGTTCTTGAATAGATGTTAATTTCTCTTCTTGTGATTGGGAGTGAAGTCAGGAACACTATGTCACCATCTTGGTGACATTACTCTAAATATTGTTAAAATTCCTTGTCATCTACAAAGTGTGGTCATACCACTGTTTCATTGTATCATCATAACAGATGTGTGTGGTAGGCCTACCTAGGTTTATCTCACCTTTCAGGTTATGAAACGAGGCTCCTAAGCATGTTAACTTTTGGGGCTAGAAAAGGCAAATTCAGAATCAAAGCTCAAGTGTCTCATTCCTGGGTGCTTTCCCTAAATATCCCACAGAACTTCTGCCTGGAATTCTGCCAGATTGGGGGAAGAGTCTTTTACCATCAAAGCATTTCGGACAGTTGCCAGTTGATTTTCATTCTAAGTAAGGCCTCTACTAATTCTGATATATTTGTCCTCTGTATTGAAGTTCAGAGGAGAGAGACGAGGAAATTGGGGATATCAGAACTCCCTCACCATCTAAGATCAGGTGGTTTTAACTACAATATAACTAAACTGTTTATGACACATATTCAGTTGCTATGGACATAACCATGTGTTTTGTAATCAAGTAGGTGTTAGGAGGGTCCTAGCTACAATCACTTATTCCCATGTGTGTTTTCCCTAATGAGGGTCAAATCTGCAATTGCTATTCCCTGAAGTGTATACTAAGGGGATTCCTTCATCTTTCCTGACAGTGCTGGCAATATAGCTTTACAGTGTGCTTCCTGTGACTTTCTATGTGCTGTTTTACTTGTGGGTTTCCCAAATGCAGGCAAATGTCCGCAGATGTGGTACTTTCATTCAAAAAGTGCCTGAGCTGTCTTTAGAAGCTCATGGTTATTTCTTTGCTGATGGGCCCTTTTCTTGACAAAGAAAGTTCATTCCTTTCTCATTTCCATCTTCCTCTTTCACTCTCTCAGTTTTTAAGCTACCAGATGAATATGTTTGGATGATGTAACACTTAAGTAAGGTTTGCTAAAAAATCAAGTTTATAGATGGTCGGGTTTTTTATTTTGCCATCATCATGATACTTAAGTTATTTTTAATAAGTTGTTGGCCTCATTTTTCAAACAACAAATGAAGCTTACAGAGTAAAAGATAACGTGTGAGTTGAAACATGGAACGGTGGACATACTACTTCACCTAGCAATGTTTATCTCAAATCCACCTCCCAAAATAATGTCAGTCTTTGAAAGCATGATAATCTCACTTTACCCCCAGGTCTTAAGAGCAAAATACAGTGGACTTGGGCTTTGTATTCATGTGGGTAAATGAGAAAGAGAAAATATATTCTGGGGACAGAAATGGATTTCTTGTAGGAGCAATTTTATCAGTTTATTTTAGCATTAGTATCTTCACCTATGACTTAGTGTCCAAATGAATATGCTATGACTTCCTCTGTGGTCGAATTCTAGTTTTGAGTGTTTCATTTTGGTAAGCAACATAGAAGTCCTGGGGATCTTTGAGATCAAAACAACCAATTTCCCTTCAAATGCCAATAAATATGGAGAGGTCTTAGCATTAGCTACACAGGTAGCATCATGCAATGCAAAGAATATGGGCTTTGGAATCAGATAGAGACATACTATTTTGAGCATCTATTAGTGCATAATGTGAGTTAATAAAACTTTTTGAAACTCAGATACCTATGAACTAGAAGGGATACCCCTATTCTTCATATGTTTGCCATGAAAATTTAATGAAATCACCCATATAAAGTAACTAACAGTGTCTGGGATGTATTATGTTCCCATTAATATTCTCTTTCTGGTTTTTAGCTCAATATCCTCATTTTGAGGGATTTTACTCACATTTGGATACATGGATGGATAGCTTGTTACCTCACATCCATCACCAGTTTTGCCCATAAATGTCTCCATTACTAAGTTTGGGAAAGTAATGAAAAAGTTAACATTTCATTGTGAAAGTCACTTTGGATTACATTTGACAATCGGGATTCAACTCAGAGAATTATAAATCATTGACTACCAGTATTCTCCAAAATCTAAAAATTAGTGAAGAAAGAGAAACCATTCACCATTAGATACTAACAGCCCAGGGGGAGGAATGTTTGGTTAAATAAGGCACTAAATAAGACATGCCTCTCCACAGGAGATAAAAAGTCAACTGCAAATGAAGTCCAAGGTGTTTGTCTTAAGCCCACCTTCTGCCTACAGCAAACTGAGCACTTCTGGTGTGAGTTAAGATGAAGGGAGAGGAAGTAATTGGTTCCCAAAGACCATTGTCAAAATGCTGTAGACTATATTGATGACTGTAAATCCTCCAAATAGTGAATTGTGTTTTCTTTCCACCTCAATACAAAAGGGAGGGTGTTGCTTTCTACTCCAAGACCAGAGCCCCTATGTGAGTGCTCATTATCATGTTTGTAATAACAGGCATGATATGTTGGGACCCAGGTCACAAGGATCTCAAAACCCAGACAAGAATTCTTTTTTAGAAATTCTGTGCTCAAGGATATTCAGGGTAAAGTTAACAAAACTTAACCATGCTTAAGTTACTTAAAGAAAAATCTTAAATTTTCAGTAAACATAAATCATGCCTCTGACATTTTCTGGAGGGATTTGATTTTATAAGAGTCATTTAATTCTTGACAGCATTTATCATTTAAGTTTAGGAAGGATCAACTGAGTTCTGCTTGTTACAATAAAGTTGCGACACAATTTAGACTTTAGGAAGTCGAAGTGATGAGAGATAGACAGGATAGATCATTTGTTTTACAGATAAGAAGCTGAGGCAGGTGAATCACAGGTGGCAGATTAGAAGCTTAGCTTAGGGCTGTCCTCTATTCCTCACAAAAGAGGCAAGCTGCAAGGACTGCTGCATTTGATGACTGTTAAAACATGCATGACAAAAAGTCACAAAGAGGCAAAAAGAAGATACTACAAATGAAAAACTGACTTGCCAAAATACATCAATCAAAAGTTAATAACTGTAATAGACAAAAAGTGCCATGACAAGAACAATCTGAAATTTGCAGAGAAATCTGGGCAAAGGGCTCATTTTATCTACTCACAGAAAAGGAAATACAAGTGATAAAACTTATGTGTATTTGGTAATTCAAAAATGCAAATGAAAATACCAATGAGCTTTCTTTTTGGTCTGTCTAATAAGCCAACCGAAACTGCAGGTGCCTGGGTTCTGAGACCAGGGCTCTTGGTACACTGAATAAATATTAGTTATTATTATTATTTTTTCCAACAGGAAGTATGTAGAAGCTGAGAAGGAATAAGTTGCTGTATCTGAATACTGAGGTAAGTTCCTTTTTTCAAGGCTATGGAAAACTTGAGAAGCAGCTTGGAAAAGTACTCAATCAGTTCATGACTATAATGTTTATTAGGACTAATAAACTGCTGGAATGTAAAAATAATAAATCTGGAATCCAGAGAATACTGGATAATAATACTGTTATGAGGTGTGTAACAGCCATTTTGTGTGATCTGTGGAGGATATGCAGCTGGGTCCTGACAGGTACATGGGTACCAACACATTGAAAAGTTCTCCATGAGAACAAAGCTGAAAAATTTACATTCACTTCCAGCATGCACCCCACAAAATAGTCAGTAACATGGAAATCTATCTGTGTGTCTATGAAATTATTCATCACTATATTATTTGTAGCACTTAAAAAAGGGGATAGGTTAAATTATGATACATCCATATAATAGATTGTGCATGTAATAAAGTGATCTTCAAAGAATTTTCGATGTGGAAAGATGTTCACAATGCAATTTTACATGAAATGAAGCACACATGATCCCAGTTATATTAATTCATGTGTACTACATTAAAATGTAAAGGAGTTCACCCATATACTAATAGTAATCACAAGATAATATGGGTTTTGTTTTCTTTTTATTTTTTCAAAACATTCTGCAATAAAAGGGAATTATTTTTTTATTTTTTTAAAGATTTTATTTATTTGACAGAGAGAGAGAGATTACAAGTAGGCAGAGAGGTAGGCAGAGAGAGAAGGAAGCAGGCTCCCTGCTGAGCAGGCAGCGGATATGGGGCTGGATCCCAGGACCCTGTGATTATGACCTGAGCCGAAGGCAGAGGCTTTAACCCATTGAGCCACCCAGGTGCCCCAAAAAGGGAATTATTTTTATAAGCAGAAAAAGGAGCACACTTATTTTTTTTTTAAAGATCTTATTTATTTATTTGACAGAGAGAGACAGAGACAGCGAGAGAGGGAACACAAGCAGGGGGAGTGGGAGAGGGAAAAGCAGGCTTCCCACAGAGCAGGGAGCCTGGCACAGGGCTGGATCCCAGGACCCTGGGATCATGACCTGAGCAGAAGGCAGATGCTTAAATGACTGAGCCACCCAGGCGCCCCAAGAGCACACTTATTTTTAAATAATTTACAAAGTTAAATTAGAATCAGTCCCATTTTTTAGAGTATCTCAATTTGCCATGAATTTAAAATTTCTGGAGTCATCAAACCCCGTATGTTCACAGCATATCCTCCACAGATCACACAAAATGGCTGTTACACACCTCATAACAGTATTATTATCCAGTATTCTCTGGATTCCAGATTTATTATTTTTACATTCCAGCAGCTTATTAGTCCTAATAAACATTATAGTCATGAACTGATTGAGTACTTTTCCAAGCTGCTTCTCAAGTTTTCCATAAGCCTTGAAAAAAGGAACTTACCTCAGTATTCAGATACAGCAACTTATTCCTTCTCAGCTTCTACATACTTCCTGTTGGAAAAAATAATAATAATAACTAATATTTATTCAGTGTACCAAGAGCCCTCGGTGTGCAGTTTCATTTAGTCCTCTTGCATTCCTATTTTAAAAATGCATAAAGGAAGGCATAGGAGATTTACTCTTCAGGCTATTTAGCCCTCCCTGTCATGCCCCATGCCATGCATTTCCATGACTGTATCCTGGACCCAGAATAGGTATAAATAAATATTTTAATTATCATTGTACAAAGATTAGATTTACCCTTCAATTTGATAGTTAAATAAACTGCAAAGCTCCATGCCTTGGTTTTTCAGTCCATCCACTGGAGATGATTAAGAGTTTTTATCCAGGCTAATGTTCACCTTTCTGTTGAGGGCTTCAAAAAAAAAAAAAGGCTCATGGCTTTGTTAAATTAAAAAAAAAATCAACCAAGTAAATCTGAAGATCTAATTGGCTTTATTAAACGATTTATGAATTGGGCAGTACCTCACCTAGCAAGTAGAGGGGGCTTCAACGAATTGTACAAAATGGAAAGTTTTTATAGAAAGAAGGTGGGGACAAGAAAGTTATTAGCAAAAGAAAAAGACTGTTCCAGGGGAGCTCAGTTTCTAGAGGGAAAGCAAGGTGTCTTATTGTACACATTACATCATCTTTGAGGGGTGGAGATCTCCCTGGTAAGAGACTCAGCTTGGATTGAAAAATTCCTGGCTGACCAGGCAAGACTACATTTCTGGAGGAAGTTGAAACCACAGTTAGATTATGTATTGGGCACTGGTTTGGGAATCTTAAGTGACACCATTTTGATTCTATGGGGTTTTTTGTTTGTTCATTTTGGTAACACCACATATTTATATTTTCATAGATATATTTATGTTTTAATGCATTTTATTAAAAATAAATTCATATTTTAATGGGATTATGGGGACTATTTCTACGTATCATGTAGTTAAAATTATGGTGATTGTCATTTGGTTACATGTGTCAATTTTCTTTGTCTCTGGGAAGATGCTAGCCTTAAAAGCAATAATCATATATAAGAATTACATCCACTTAAAATCTACTTGCCTTTATCTCTCTCAGCATTTAAAAATGGACTCTAAGCTCTGATGTTTATTCAGTTGGAAATCACCACTAAGGAGGCTTTATAAACAAGATTTGTATGATTCTGAATGTATTTACATGTTTTCACTAATCAGTACACCTTCTGAATTTTATCAACAAGTAGCTGAATGCAGAGAGATGACACTAATACTGATATTAAAGGAACTACGTATTACCATTTGCTTGTGAAGACAGAGGGATCTGACCATTTGCTTCTCCTTCCTTAACATCATGCAATAGCATGATACAAATGCTAGTAAAATTAGATGAGGTGCAAAGTCTTATTTGTTGTGTATGTTTTTGATTAAATACACTGATTATAGAAAAATATGTTCACATAACTCTCCTATGTTAGAGGGTGGTGGAGGAGCAGTTACTCATAAAATAGCTTCTGGTTTCCAAGTTCAGAATCTATATTTTATTTTTTTTTCTTTTGTGACTACAGCTTCCTCATTAAATGTCCTAAAAATTGACACCCACCTTCTCATAGAACTTTTTATATGTCTAGTTGATGGCTGCAGTGCTAAGAAATTTACTTAATCCTTTACCTATGCAGGTTAATTGCATGACTTTGCACTCCTTTGGAATTCACTGTTTTGTGATAAGATCGGCCCTACTGCAGTCATTTAAAATGCAGATTATCATAGCAGGGTAAGAGAAAACTGTACTTAGAAGGTAATGCCTCACACAGTGTCTAGGCTGGATGTGAGATTTCTAGGGTGGGGAATTTGAAGCAGAAAACCACTACGAAGAAGAAAAGGAACGGGTGGTGCCTGGGAGCCTTGTGTGGGTAGGTCTGGGTCCCTGACCTGTGAACTCTGTGTGACTAATCAGTGAAAAGTCCTGTCCCCCAGGCAACTGCTGTGGCAGGGTGTGGAAGTGGAGGACAGACTCATGCCCTTACCCTGGAAAAGGGCTTGCTTAGGGCCAAACCCGAATCTGCAGCTTTCTGGGAGGGCATCCAGAGAGCACTTGACTGAATTATGCAGGTTAACAGATGCCTCTAGGATGAGATGGTGAGACAATGAAAAAGGAATAAAAACGACTCTAGAGGAAAGTACGTATAAGGAACAAGTGACAGCTTTCACACTTGGATCTGATTTTTCAGATATATATTTGGCTTATCTCAAGCCCTCCAGCTCTCCACTGGGATTGTGAAGCTGCTTTGCTGGATATCAAGTTGTAAGCAGATTTGCCAAGCTTTGCTGGCAGATTCCTGCATGCTCATTATGATCGCCTAAGAAAGGCTTCTGCAAGGCCGCAAGGCTTTGTGGAAGGACCCAGGACTGGAGCCAGAACTGGGATCTACACAGGTGTTGCCTGAACCTCAGTTTTCCCAACCTGCAAAATGAGAGCATTGAGCAAGATTGTAAGACTAAATTATAGTTTTAATGTTGTGGATGCAGTTACTGAGAAATAATACTCATTTCGAATATTCTGATTTTTTTGCATGAAGAATTTGGAAAATACCATTCTTCACTATAAAGAACCAAGAAAATAATTCTCAAGCTCTGATTTTGTTTGTTTTTATTTATCACCTTAAAAGTCCATTCAGGATTTTGAGGCTGTAGAAGTCAGTATTGGGGAAAGATCAGTCAACATGTTTTGGAACCACTTTGCTAAGTTATACTTACTTAAGTGTTAGTTTTTAAGCACAGTAATCATTATTTGCTTTTTACCTGCATGTTCTAATTGGGCATACTGAATATGGTTCCTCTTTGCAAATTCTGATTCTCAAAGGATTTGGAACGACTCAGTAATTTTCCTGTAAATTGTTAATGCAAACTCTCTTTTTATTCTGCAGTTCTTCATCTTTGATAAATATAAAATGCTTAACTATTAAACCATTGCTCTGTCGAACAAAACTTTGAGAAGTTGTAGTATTGCCTCCCATTGTTGAAATTAATCAAATTATTGTCTCTTGTAGATAGTAAAGGAACTGATAAAAATGATTCCTTGCTCTATTTGGTATTCTTTGTTATGCAATTACTGATAAAATGTTATTATGATATCACATCCATGCTTTCTTGATAGGTAACTTTCAGAAGTATTTGGTCCTCTCCCCCTAGACTTTTTCACAGTTTTCCAGGTTCTGGTAAGGAAAATGGTATGATAAAATAATGCCTGAGCAGGAATCTCACATGTTTGAAAGTTGGGGGCTGCTACAAGGATATTGCAATACCTGGTGTAGGGGAAGAAAGAAATTCTTTTTCTTTTTCTAGAGTCATACCCTAGGGTTAGGGCTCTGAAAATTAAATGAGCAAAAGACAGATTAGTAAGAGAGAGAGAGAGAGAGAAAAAGAGAAGTATATTAATGCATGCATTGAGCATACCCACAGGAGTACTCAGGGATGGGTTAATTCACAAGACATGGTTGGGGAGCACCTGGGTGGCTCAGTTGGTTTAGCATCTGACTCTTGATTTCAGCCAGGTCATGATCTCAGGGTTGTAAGATCAAGCACTGAGTCTGGCTCTGTGCTCAGCACATACTTTGCTTGAAACTCTCTTTCTCTCTCCCTCTGCTCCCGTGCCCTCTGCTTGCACTTCCTCTCTCTCAAATAAATAAATAAATAAATAAATAAATAAATAAATAAATAAATAAACAAACAAATATTTTAAAAAAAAGAGGTGGTTGGAGCTTGGGCTTACATGGCATCTTAACAAAAGAACAATTAATTTGTAGGTAAGTGACACAATAAGGAAAAGGCTTTTAGGGCTGGCAAATATAGGAGGAAAGTAAGGGTAGATAGGAGCTAGTTAGTAAAGCTTATGTAGACTCTCAGTGTCCTCTCGTCTCCCTTAATAAGACTGTTACTCTCTTCCTGGTATGGACATTAGGGGAGGAAGGAGCATCTTCACAAGGGAACTCTGTTCTGTTCTCAGGTAAATATGGGAAGACTTCTTCTTGTGTCTGCTTTTTTGAGTTGCCTTCAACTCAAAATAATTCTTAGGCCTAAGTGGCACACTTTGGGATGGCATATTTTGAACCCCTTCATCAGCCAAATGTAGGTCTGTATAAAGGCAGATCCAGGGCGCCTGGGTGGCTCAGTGGGTTAAAGCCTCTGCTTTCGGCTCAGGTCATGATCTCAGC
Source organism: Ailurus styani (assembly GCA_002007465.1). NCBI lineage: Eukaryota > Metazoa > Chordata > Mammalia > Carnivora > Ailuridae > Ailurus > Ailurus styani. Next base: position 88,465 of record LNAC01001680.1, read on the forward strand.
ATCCTGAGATCAAGGCCCACATCGGGCTCTCTGCTCAGCAGGGAGCCTGGTTCCTCCTCTCCCTGTCTCTCTGCCTGCCTCTCTGCCTACTTGTAATCTCTCTCTGTGTGTCAAATAAATAAATAAAATCTTAAAAAAAAAAAGGGCAGATCCAGCAAGGGTTGCAAAAGCAGGCCAACTGGCACATGCTCAGGCAGACAGTGCCTTCAGAATGAGACTGGGGTTACCATAGCCATTTTTCTCCTTACTGGCCCTTGGTGTCCTTCAGGAAGGAAATTGCTCATGAATACTAAGGGTATTCCATGGATGGTCTGTGGTGAGTATGCCTTCCCCATGTCCAGAGCTGAGGGAGGAAAATCCATGGTCAAAATGTGCAAGACTCAAGACACTGACAGACCTTGGCAGCCCCAATGTACAGCTATCACTGGATTGTGTCTGGATTTCCCTTGCTTCTGCTTTTTCTTCAGTTTTTTTTCCCCCTAGCTCCTTTCCTTCCTTTATCTAGATCCATTAGCTTCTCCTCTCAGTGCCCACTGTTCCCCAGCCCCATGCTAACCCTTTACTTTGTTCCTTTGAGATTCCCATCGCACTCAGAATAAAGTCCAGTATGGCTGATATCAGTTTCCATGACTAGCCGTGACCAATTGTGTCTACCATTCTCTTGCTCTCTCCCCAGCTCCATTGAGTCTTATCTTCTTAATTTATCTAATGCACCAAAGTATGTTCCTATCCCAGCTTTACCTGTTTTCTTCTCCCCCTCTGGAACATTTCCCTCTAACACCAACCTGAGGACACATCACCATATCACTCTATTCTGTGCTTAACTGTTTCCTTTTCAGAGTTTTTCATTCTGCTCCATCAAAAATAACATTCTTCTGCACCATTACTTTCCATTCTTTCAATGTACTTTTATTTTTCCTCAAGGTATCTGACATATCTTGTAGTCCTTTATTTGTTCTTAATTGTATGTATGCCTCAGAAGAGCTCTGTCTGTGCAACTCCTACAGCAATGCCTGGTAAATAGGACATCTCAATAAGCTAAATGAAGTAAGTTTAATGAACTAAGATGAGTCTCCTCTACATTATGTGTCATCACTTTTCTTTAAAAATTGCATTTGCGGGGTGCCTGGGTGGCTCAGTGGGTTAAGCCTCTGCCTTTGGCTCAGGTCATGATCTCAGGGTCCTGGGATCAAGCCCCGCATTGGGATCTCCGCTTGGCGGAGGGCCTGCTTCCCCTCTCTCTGCCTGCTTCTCTGCCTACTTGTGATCTCTCTCTCTCTCTGTCAAATAAATAAATAAAAATCTTTAAAAAAATTGTACTTGCACCTTCTTCTTAAGTAGTTTTTGTCTGGTTCTCCTGGGTGCAATATTTCACCTTTTATTTTATTTTATTTTATTATTTTATTTTATATTTTATTTTATTTATGCCATTTCATTGTCTTTTCCCTGACATTCAGGCTCCACAAGAAGTTTAGTCTGCAAATGGCTTGCAGACTTGCATTTGGTTCAGTGTTCTCTGTTCTTTTAAAGTTTACCCTGTTCAGCTGGACCATCTCACCATCCATGCTTCTGTTGCTGCCAAGCTCCAGAGCACGTTTCTGTGATTTCTCCACTGATGCAAGGCCAATTCCTAGTTGTCCATTTCCTTCCAATTCATTCTTCTTAGTAGTTCTCCTCTGGAGCTTCTAAGTGTGCCTGCAAATGCCACTTCACTAGGAGTCCCATTGCATTGCAAAATTGTGCAGACGTGTCTGCATGTTAATCCCTTGGCAGTACTTGTTCATATATTTATTTATCAGGAAACAGGCAAATCTTGGGCTGGCAGCCGGGAATCAGAGGGGCTTTTGATTGACAGTCATTGTCCTCAAGGAGCTTTTATCCATCTGAGGAGCACACAGATGAAGGGATCATTTGAGATTGATCCTTATAGAGTATGCTGTGAGAAGTAACAGAGTGGCTCTGGATGCCTCTTAAGTTTGAGGAGAGTTGAGGAGCTCAGCCTAGTGCTGAGGGGGTGTGCTTAGGGACCTCCATGAATCCTGTTAGCATACAGCCTAGAGATTCTACTCCATATGTCCTGGTTTGGTGGGTTTAGATAAAGGCAGAGGCATTGCATTTTTATTGTGGAAAAAGGACACCCTGGGTACTACATAAACATGCAAACCACCAGTGATAGCACCTGGCCCCATGCACTGTCAACTTTTTATTCACAGAAAAATATCCTAAATCATTTTAATAGACCCACTGAATAGCCTGATAACTTGCAAACTATTGAACTATATTCATCAGATCTTGCTAAAAGCAAAGTTAATTTTATAAAGCAGAGCTAGAGAGTACATTCTATTTTTGAGCTTAAAGGAGGAAATTGTATATATAATACATCTTTTCTATATCCAAATACAGAAATAGCTTTTTATTTACCTAACCTTGATGAAAAAGCAGTTATAGGACATAATTTAATATGGGCTAAGCACTTTCCAAAGAGTGATAGTATTCTCATGGACATTAAATACTCCATATGGAGGAGGCTACAAAATGTTTACAGTAAGCACTGAGTAACCTGTTGGGTGAGATTGAAGTCCTCAGGGCTTTCAGTCTGATGCTGCTCTGTCTGGTCACTCATTGCGGGCTCAACATCTGTGCATTCTGACGTCATGGTCAGGGAATTGATTCCCTTTGGGACATTGTAGTGTTTAACTGCAGAGCTTCTGTCATTTTTAAATGCAGTTCCATACCCCAAGTCTTATGTTAACATTAAGTGGTTATAAAACATTTTTTAGAAAATTGCATGAAGTCATCAAATGTGAAGTTCTGAGGAAAAAAACTTCATAAAATAGGACTTGTATTGTGCTAACAGGGCTTGAAAAAAAGCGTGGAAGACAGTAGAGAATCCCTCTCTAGAGGAATAAAAACCCTTTCTAGAGAAATAAAAGAGCTAAAATATAACCAAGTTGAAATAAAAATATCTATTAATGAGGTACAATAAAAGTGGAGGTTCTTACTGCTAGGATAAATGAGGAAGAGAGAATTAATGATATAGAAGACCAAATGACAGAGAATAAAGAAGTAGAGGAAAAGAGAGACTAACAGCTGCTGGACCTTGAGGAGAGAATTCAAAGGATAAGTGATACCATAAGACGAAAGAATATTAGAATAATTGCGATCCCAGAAGAAGAAGATAGAGGGGGGGGGCAGAAAGTATAATGGAGCAAATTATAGTACACAATTTCTCAATTTGGTGAAGGGAACAAGCATCAAAATCTAGGAGGCAAAGAGAACCTTCCTCAACATCCGTAAAAATAGGTCCACACCCCATCATCTAATAGTAAAATTTACAAGTCCTAGTGACAAAGAGGAAATCCTGAAAGTAGCTCAGGACAAGAGGTCTGGAACATACAATGGTAGAAATATTAGACTGACAGGAGACCTATCCACAGAGACCTGGCAGGCCAGAAAGAACTGGCATGATATATTCAGAGCACTAAATGAGAAAAATATGCAGCCAAGAATACTATATCCAGCTAGGCTGTCACTGAAAATAGAAGGAGAGATAAAAAGCTTCCAGGACAAACAAAAACTCAAGGAATTTGCAAACACCAAGCCAGCCCTATAGGAAATATTGAAAGGGGTCCTCTAAGCAAAGAGAGCCTAAAAGAAACATAGACCAGAAAGAAGAGAAACAATATACAGTAACAGGCACCTTACTGGCAATAAAATGGCTCTAAATGTATATCTCTCAATAGTTACCCTGAATGTAAATGGGCTAAATGCCCCAACTGAAAGACACAGGGTATCATAATGGATAAAAAAAAAAACAGACCCATCAATATGCTGTCTACAAGAAACTCATTTTAGACCCAAAGACACTTCCAGATTTAAACTGAGGGGGTGGAAACCAATTTACCATGCCAACAGACATCAAAAGAAAGCTGGAGTGGTAAACCTTGTATCAGATAAATTAGTTTTTAAGCCAAAGAATATCATAAGAGTTGAGGAAGGACACTATATCATACTTAAAGGATCTGTCCAACAAGAAGATCTAATAATTGTAAATATCTATGCCCCTAACATGGAAGCAATTATATAAACCAATTAGTAACAAAATCAAAGAAACACATTGACAATAATACAATATCAGTAGGGGACTTTAACACCCCCCTTACTGAAAAGGACAGATCATCAAAGCAAAAGATCAACAAGGAAATAAAGGTTTTAAATGACACCCTGGACCAGCTGGACATCACAGATATATTCAGAACATTCCATCCCCAAACAACAGAATACACATTCTTCTCTAGTGCACATGGAACATTCTCCAGAATAGACCATATTCAGGGTCACAATTCAGGTCTCAATAGGTACCAAAAGATTGGGATCATTCCCTGCATATTTTCAGACCATAATGCTCTGAAACTAGAAGTCAACCACAAGAGGAAAGTTGGAAAGAACTCAAATACATGGAGGCTAAAGAACACCCTACTCAAGAATGAATGGGTCAACCAGGAAATTAAAGAAGAATTAAAAAAATTCATGGAAACAAATGAAAATGAAAACACAACTGTTCAAAATCTTTGGGATACAGCAAAAGCAGTCCTAAGAGGAAAGTATATAGCAATACAAGCCTTTCTCAAGAAACAAGAAAGGTCTCAAGTACACAACCTAACTCTACACCTACAAAAGCTAGAGAAAGAACAGCAAAGAAAGGCTACACCCAGCAGGAGAAGAGAAATCATAAAGATCAGAGCAGAAATCAATGAAATAGAAACCAAAAGAACAGTGGAACAAATCAATGAAACTAGGAGCTGGTTCTTTGAAAGAATTAATAAGATTGATAAACCCCTGGCCAGACTTATCCAAAAGAAAAGAGAAAGGACTCAAATTAATAAAATCATGAATGAAAGAGGAGAGATCACAACCAACACCAAAGAAATACAAACAATTCTAAGAACATATTATGAGCAACTCTACACCAGCAAATTTGACAATCTGGAAGAAATGGATGCATTCTTAGAGAAATATAAACTACCAAAACTGAACCAGGAAGAAACTGAAGACCTGAATAGACCCATCACCAGTAAGGAGATTGAAGCAGTCATCAAAAATCTCCCAACGAACAAGAGCCCAGGGCCAGACGGCTTCCCAGGGGAATTCTACCAAACATTTAAAGAAGAATTAATACCTATTCTCCTGAAACTGTTCCAAAAAATAGAATTGGAAGGAAAACTTCCAAACTCCTTTTATGAGGCCAGCATTACCTTGATCCCCAAACCAGGCAAAGACCCCATCAAGAAGGAGAATTACAGACCAATATCTTTGATGAATACGGATGCAAAAATCCTCAACAAAATACTAGCCAATAGGATCCAGCAGCACATAAAAAGGATTATTCACCACGACCAAGTGGGATTTATTCCTGGGATGCAAGGTTGGTTTAACATTCGCAAATCAATCAATGTGATACAAGACATTAATAAAAGAAAGAACAAGAACCATATGATCCTCTCAATAGATGCTGAAAAAGCATTTGACAAAGTACAGCACCCTTTCTTAATCAAAACTCTTCATAGTGTAGGCATAGAGGGTACATACCTCAATATCATCAAAGCCATCTACGAAAAACCCACAGCGAATATCATTCTCAATGGAGAAAAACTGAGAGCTTTTCCCCTAAAGTCAGGAACACGGCAAGGCTGTCCACTATCACCACTGCTATTCAACATAGTACTAGAAGTCCTAGCCTCAGCAATCAGACAACAAAAAGAAATAAAAGGCATCCAAATCGGCAAGGAAGAGGTCAAACTCTCACTCTTTGCAGATGATATGATACTTTATGTGGAAAACCCAAAGGACTCCACTCCAAAACTGCTAGCACTCATACAGGAATTCAGTCAAGTGTCAGGATATAAAATCAATGCACAGAAATCAGTTGCATTTCTATATACCAACAACAAAACAGAAGAAAGAGAAATTAAAGAGTCAATCCCATTTACAATTGCACCCAAAACCATAAGATACCTAGGAATAAACCTAACCAAAGAGGCAAAGAATCTGTATTCAGAAAACTATAAAGTACTCATGAAAGAAATTGAGGAAGACACAAAGAAGTGGAAAAACATTCCATGCTCATGGATGGGTAGAATAAATATTGTGAAAATGTCTATGCTACCTAGAGCAATCTACACATTTAATGCAATCCCCATCAAAATACCAGCAATTTACTTCAAAGAAATGGAACAAATAATCCTAAAATTTATATGGAACCAGAAAAGACCCCGAATAGCCAAAGGAATGTTGAAAAAAAAAAGCAAAGTTGGCGGCATCACAATTCCAGATTTCAAGCTCTATTACAAAGCTGTCATCATCAAGACAGTATGGTACTGGCACAAAAACAGACACATAGACCAGTGGAACAGAATAGAGAACCCAAAAATGGACCCTCAACTCTATGGTCAACTAATCTTCGACAAAGCAGGAAAGAATGTCCAGTGGGAAAAAGACAGTCTCTTCAACAAATGGTGTTGGGAAAACTGGTCAGCCACATGCAGAAAAATGAAACTGGATCATTTCCTGACACCACACACAAAAATAGACTCAAAATGGATAAAAGACCTCAATGTGAGAAAGGAATCCATCAAAATCCTCGAGGAGAACACAGGCAGCAACCTCTTCGACCTCAACCGCAGCAACTTCTTCCTAGGAACCTCACCAAAGGCAAGGGAAGCAAGGGCAAAAATGAACTATTGGGACTTCATCAAGATTAAAAGCTTTTGCACAGCAAAGGAAACAGTCAACAAAACCAAAAGACAACTGACAGAATGGGAGAAGATATTTGCAAATGACATATCAGATAAAGGGCTAGTATCCAAAATCTATAAAGAGCTTCTCAAACTCAACCCCATAGAACAAATAAGTCAGTCAAGAACTGGGCAGAAGACATGAACAGACATTTCTCCAAAGGAGACATCCAAATGGCCAACAGACACATGAGAAAATGCTCAATATCACTCAGCATCAGGGAAATACAAATCAAAACCACAATGTGATACCACCTCACACCAGGGAGAATGGCATAAATCAACAAGTCAGGAAACGACAGATGTTGGCGAGGTTGTGGAGAAAGGGGAACCCTCCTACAGTGTTGGTTGGAGTGCAAGCTGGTGCAGCCACTCTGGAAAACATTAGGGAGGTTCCTCACAAAGTTGAAAATAGAGCTACCCTACGACCCAGCAATTGCACTCCTGGGTATTTGCCCTAAAGATACAAAGGTAGTGATCCTCAGGGGCACATACATCTGAATGTTTATAGCAGCAATATCCGCAATAGCCAAACTTTGGAAAGAACCTAGATGTCTATCAACAGATGAATGGATAAAGAAGAGGTGGTATATATTTATATATACAATGGAATACTCTGCAGCCATCAAAAGAAATGAAATCTCGGGGCACCTATGTGGCTCAGTTCTTAAGTGTCTGCCTTCGGCTCAGGTCACAATCCCAGGGTTCTGGGATTGAGTCCCACATCAGGCTCTCTGCTTGGCAGGAAGCCTGTTTCTCTCTTTCATACTCCCCCTGCTTGTGTTCCCTCTCTCACCTTGTTTCTCTCTGTCAAATACATAAAATCTTTAAAAAAAATGAAATCTTGCTGTTTGCAACAACATGAATGCAACTAGAGAGTATTATGCTAAGCGAAGTAACTCAATCAGTTAAAGACAATTATCATATGATCTCTCTGATATGAGGATCTTGAGGGGCAGGCAGAGGGTTGTGGGGTAGAAAGGGAGAAAAATGAAATGAGATGGGATAGGGAAGGAGACAAACCATAAGAGACTCTTAATCTCATGAAACAAACTGAAGGTTACTGGGAGGTGGGAGGGTAGTGATAGGGTTGATGGATTATGGACCTTGGGTAGGGTTTGTGCTATGGTGAGTGCTGTGAAAGGTGTAAACCTGATGATCTGTACCTCTGGGGTAAAAAAAATAGGACTTTTATTAGTCACGAAGATTTTAAATGAAAATTTAATGAAAGTATTAAGTTTTTGCTTCCTTTTCATCATTCCTTTGTTGTATTTATATTTTATAAACATTACATCTTGCATCTCATGTATATATGCACACTATTTCACACACACTCTGGTAAATCTGATGGGAAAAAGCAGTTCCTCTCCTCTCTGCAACTGTTCATGTTAAAGTTATCTCTAGCAGTTCTGATCCAAACACAAATATGTATTTCTTCTACATATACAATGTAAAATATAAAATTCACAAAAGAGTCATTGTCCCCTAAATATGACAGTTACACTCTTCTGCATGTACATCACCAAGTGATGTTGGATCATCATAGGAACATGGCAAGACATGCATGACTTCCCCTCCCAGTTCACTGGTCACAGAAAATCACGGCATTCCCACATCGGCCACACCATCTCATGATGGGAAGGAGGGGGGCCATGAGACTTGGTGTCTGTGCAAATGATGGCTGATGAGGGGATAGTGTTGAACTTTATTTATGGATGGGAGGATTTGAGTGTATTTGTAAGCAGAGGGAAAGAATCTAGCAGAAGGGAGACATGAAAACTGTAAGGCAAGCATGGACAAAAAGAGTTAAGAGCAGATGGGAATGGTTTTCCTGTCTCTACTTTTTCTCTTTCAGTAGATTTCTACTTCTCACTTGCACTTCACTTTTACACTAAAAGTGAAAATAGATAGCTTGGGGACTACCTGATATTTGTTGTATTTTCAGACGTTATGTTTTCTTTACTCTTCTCCTTCAGTCTTCATTGTATTTCTCTCAAATTGCTCACTGTCCTTCATGGTTCAGCCCGAATCCCACCTTCAGAAGGCTCCCTGACGCTTCTCCCCAGATGCATCCTCTTCTCAGCTCCCATCATCCTTTAGCCCCGTTCCTCTCTTTTAGAGCACTTTTCCCTTCCTGCCTTGTTGTGTAATTATGTGTGCCCTCTGCACAAGGGCGACTTGATAATGGAACCACTAAATTGGTGTTTACTTCAAAATCCAGCTTGATTTCTGCCTCCTCTCTGGAGCATTCTGAGCTATCCATGCCCACATTGTTTTTATCTCTTCCTGACCTTTCAAAGCTCATTAAAAATTTGTTTTCATCTTCATGACTTATTTGTTTTATAACTGAAAGTTTGTACCTTTTGACCCCCCTTTGCCCATTTTGCCCACCCTCCAACATGCTCCCACAGCTCTAACAATCATCAATCTGTTCTTTGTATCTATGAACTTGTTTTGTTTTATTTTAGATTCTACATATAAGTGATATCATACAGGATCGTCTTTCTGTGTCTGACTTATTTCACTTAACATAATGCTTCAAAATCCATCCATGGTTTTGCAAATGGCAATACTTCATTCTTTCCTATGGCTAAAAAATATTTATATATATCTCACAACTTTATCTATTCATCCATTGACAGAAGCTTAGGTTGTTCACATGTCTTGACCATTGTGATAAGGCTGCAGTGAACATGGAGGTGGCATGTATTTTTTGGGTAATTTTTTCCTTTTCTTTGGATAAATGCCCTCAAGCTGAGCTTGATTTCATTCTCTTCTCTGGAGCATTCTGAACTAACCATGACCACATTTTTCTTTTCTTGTCCTTTCAAAATTAAGTCAAAAAAATAATGAATTGATCCCCTTCCTCAATACTGATCCTAGTCTACCTTAAATATTTTAGATATTTAAGACGGCCAGCCCCCAAATTTGTGAGCTCATGTATGGATCATCAGTAAATGGTAGCTCTCAATATATGCTTGTTCAAAGAATGTCTTCAAGCTCATTTTATTCATAGATGTATGTCTATTGCTCCAGAAAAGATAGTAAGCTATCTCCAGAACCAGATATTTTATTTCTTAAGTATCCTTTCAAAAATCCACTATGAACTATACTTAAAACAAGAGAAAGAATCCACTATAACTCTACATTAGATTATTAAAAACTAATTGACTATGGTAGAAACCTAGGAAATGTTAGAGTCTATATGTATACGTATTACTAGTGATATTTATGATGAAAATGGAAATAGTATGCAAAATGATTTTAGATGAAGTGGTGCCCTTTTATGTAAGAGTTGCAGGGACACACAGCTGAAGAGATAAATGTCTATATGTTTCTTCTCAAATAAGTAGCTATTAGATTTCATAAAGAAGCTCAGAAAACAAACAGAGCTGTCCTCTGTGATTTACACAGCCTAACAGATTCCATGGAGCTCCTGAGTATTATGCCACTGTTAAATAGAACAATAAAGATTCTATTCTGGAACTGTTTTATAAAGAGAATATGCCTTAGAACAGCCATTGCTTGGTGAAACAGATGTGACCTTCTTTCCTGATTCTGTTTTGAAGGGTTTAGATTGTGTCTCTATTGTAGATGTTTGCCTTGTTCATTCAGCCCTATAGCAGGACACTTAACTTCAAATTAAATATTTTATACATCAACAGACCCTTTAATCTCTTCTCAGTTTCCTTGTAGTAACATCCTAATATCTATTTCAGACTGGCAAGCAATGATCTTGAGTCTTATAAAATACTGTAGTACTGCCTCAGGTACTGCCTAATTGAATATTTTTAAATATCCACAAAAATAAATGTTTATAATGAGTTGATTAAAAATATTGTATGAAAGTCTCTTAATATATTATATTATGACTCAGTTATCTTATTTTTTGGATGCAGAAAGGGAACCTATTACTTAATACAACAACAAATGAAACAATGTCCTTTCATTTGTATAGAATCAGAAAAATGTATTGTGTTTCAAATTCTCTTCTCCCCTCATAAATGTTTCACTTCTGGGTCTTTGTGTGGCAGATAAGATATTTGGGGTCCTGACTAATTTGGTGTTATGGTTGCTTGTGCCCCAGAAAGCTTTGCATGAAATGCTGACAGAGCTAGAAGGTGAATGTTACATTTTCTCATGGAAAGACACCACTAGAATTACACAAATGTACAGTTTTATACTTGGCAAAAGGCATGTAATGGAGTCAGACAAAAAGCCTTTGTGCTTCTTGATAAAAACTGGAGAAACAGAGGGGTTCCTGGGTAGCTCCGTTGGCTAGGCATCCAACTCTTGGTTTCAGCTCAGGTCATGATCTCAGGGTGGTGAGCCCCATGTTGGGCTCTCTGTTCATCATGGAGTCTGCTTGAGATTCTCTCTCTCCCTCTCCTCTGACTCTCTCCCTGCTCATGCTCTCTCTAAATAAATAAATAAGTAGAGTGAAAATAAAATCTTAAAACAAAACAAAATAAAATTGAGAAACAGATGTGTGCCCCCTACGAACCATTCACTTGGTGGAATGCTTTCACCATTCTCCTTAGAAGATGGAGAGGCAAAGAAAGGAAGCTGGGGCCCATCACACTTCTGATCCTGGTAGCCTTGTTTACCCAGGCTCTAGACACCAACATCATGGCATCTGCCCCATGTTTTATAGGGGTGTTCTTTACTGTCCAATTTTTGGATGGATTTTGCTATCCTCATGAAGGAGCCTATAACTAACTATTAAATTTCCTTTCACAGTAGTTAAGTACCAGAGGAAGATATGTACTGTTGTATGTATGTTTACGAAAGGAGGGCTGAAAGCAGGCTGTGGCTGGTTGCCCCAGGTTCAGCCCAAAGGTCAGCACCTCTGGGATGTCCCAGCCTATAATGGTGGTTGTGGAACACAGAGCAGAACTGAGGTGTTCTAAGGGAATGAGGTGACTGAGAAGGTCTGCAGCACCTGGGAGGTAAAGAACTGAAGGAGGGAAGGAATGTCCTCTGAACCAGGGCCTCTTAGCTCCCAAATGACATCGGTTGACATGTAGGGTCTGAAACAAGGTTCAGGAGAAGGTCAGGCTCAGCAAGCAACAGCCCTGTGCTAATGAGGATTTCAAGGTACCTCCAAGGAGCCTCAGTCACTGGGACTGAGTTGAGTGAAGCCAAGAGGGAGGTACAGGTTTCCAGGCTCCTGTGTCACCAACTCCAGATGGATGGTTCCACATATACACAAAGAAAACAAATACCAAACACAAGCACTTTGACACCTGAATTTCTAGCTGGGTCTAGTCAAGTGGCTGAGCACAACGTTTCCATCAGTCCTTCTATGACCACTTCAGGCTCACACCTTTCTCTGGTCCTCAGAGCACTTGTATTTGGCCATCTCCATGTTTGATTGATCACTTGCTATCCAGTTGTTCATTGTGTCATTTGTAGAAAGACTGATGATGAGATTCTGTAATGGTTGGAATTTGTGCTCCAGGCTTGAGCGACACAAAATGATATCATGAGGGATACATTTCTACTGGTGTATTCCTATCACCAAGATACTGAAAGCACTAAGACATCTGCTTTCCACTGTCTCCAATGTAGCAAGAGAAAAAAATCACCCAATTGTATGTTGGCAATTCCAAGTTGAGAAGACTGGAAGCAGATCAGCATCAAATCTTCCTTGGGCTCCCTAGTCAAGAAAGTTAAAGAACTAAAAAGTTATTTCTTAATTCCTATATGTTGAGAGTGATTGCAAATATATCCAGGTACATAGTTCTGTGGGTTTGTTTTTATCCACTTCTTTTTTTTTTTTT
>LNAC01001680.1:106281-122492 GCA_002007465.1 Ailurus styani
AGAGCCTGGGGACTCAGTCCTCAGCGCACCTCAGAGAAAAGCAGTCCTTCCCGTCTCCTGGTCTCTGGCCGCTCTCTGAGCTCACCCGGCCTGTGACCGAGTGTCTCTGTCTCTGGCGCGGCCCCGTTTAGCTGCTGTACNCTCTGGCGCGGCCCCGTTTAGAATCTCCAAACCCGGCAGATTCCTGCAGCCGCTCCCGCGCCGCTCCTCCCAGAGGAGGAAGGTGAGTCTCTCCGGGTCTGCCGCCTGTGGGGTCCCCGCTCACAGATCAGTGGCCCGGCTGTGCTTCAGATCACAGCCCAAGGTAACCCCGAGCTTAGAGACACCTCAGCTCAGCTCCGTCTCTCCCGCCGGCTTCTCTCTGAGACCTGGGAGCTCAGTCGCGCTCATACACCCCTGGTCTTTTTGTGTCCCCATGGATCCTGAGACCACACTGTCCCTGCAGGGGTTTCACCCCCTGCTTGGTCTCTGGGGTGACGTCCCTCCATGGAGCCGACTTCTAACAGTTCCGAGTCTGTGCTCCACTGCTAGCTCCCTTGCCGGCAGCCGGCCCCTTCCCCCGGGGTCTATCTTCCCGTTGCCTCAGATTCACTTCTCCGCATGTCCTACCTTCCAGAAAGTGGTCGGTTTTCTGTTCCTAGAATTGCTGCTCTTCTTCTCTTCAATCTCCGGTAGAATTTGTAGGTGTTCAGAATAGTTTGATAGCTCTCTGGGTGAATTCCTGGGACCTGATGATAATCAGTCTCCACTCCTCCGCCATCTTGCCGCTCCTTCTCTATCCACTTCTTTAGAAAGATTATGTAAGAAAGAGAACTGTAATGTAAATACTTTTACATTATTATCTTTTACAGCAGAATGTTTAATAATTGAAAACAATTAATTCAAAAAGAAAAAAAAAGCTGAGAATGAATGTTCATGTTTATTCAACATCCAAATAAACTGAGTAGTGATTTTCAAAGATCGATGGACTGAAATGAATATCATATGACTCAAAATTTAGGGGATATTGTAAATATCAGGCCTACTATAAATTGTCAGGCGATAAATGTCCTGAATAATAGGCCAGATGATTTCGGATCACTGACACTGAGCAGAACTTTAAACAACATGTTTGACTGAAGTAAAATAGATAATTATGGAAATGTGATTATCAAATTTTATATTTATGTGCAGTGTGTGTAGGAATGGGGTACAGGAGACAGCTCTCTTGACTTCTCTCTCATAGTGATGGTTACTTCTCTGGTTTGCTCTACATGGTAATTTCCATAAATAGAAATATAGGACTTCACAGTATAAAATACCTTTTTGTTGTTTGTCTATAATATATACTGGAAAGAAAAAATTAATGCAATGAGTAGTCACATGTGCCAAGTAGGATAAATTAATGAGTGAGTCATCCAATGGGGAACTTAGAAATATTAAGAGCCAGTCAGAGGATTGCACTGAAAAACAGGCAAGACACTTATTCTGTGTGCAAGGTTTGTTTGTAAAACACTCGCATAATCAACCTCATAGGCTGGTAATGAAAATCAGATCAGATGCAAAATATAGAAGTATTTGGAAGAAACACAATCTGCTAAAAATAGGAAAAACATAATTAAATGATAATTCTGGTTATAGAGAAGATGGAATAACAAGGATAGGATTTACTGTTCCACCTAGAACGACCAAGTATTTTTGTTTTTTGTGTTTCTACGAATAACAAATAAATTGATCTAATCTAATATAGTATAATATATGACATGATTGTTTTCAAGAAACTGGGCTTTAGATAGTTAGTGACTGTGGTCCCTGAGGGTTGGGAAACAAACAGGTAAGCCCTGTGATTGGCCCCACTCACTGCATTGAGAAAGTTTCAAGGATATGATACAGAGAGGGGAACTGAGGCAGAGCCTTGTAGTGACCCTAAGTGGATGAGGCAGAGTAGAGAGTCTGAGGAGACCAAAATGGTTAGAGTCCACAAGATACAGTACCAGGGAGGAGAGAAGAACACAGAAAACCCCCCAGAGATCTGCAGAGTCCTCCTCAAACATTCAACAGAGTATTGAGATCAGTGCATGCATATGCAGAAAATGCATGGGGCTGGAGGAAGAACAACCCAAAAGGATCCTCCTAGCTTACTCAGGGCTGGGAATTTCCTGTTCCCACTAGTTGGATTAGAAACCGCGTAACTTATGGGGCATTGGTATAGTACCATTGAGTAGGTAAAGAGTTTTACTTCGACAATAGAGAACAATTAGCCACAGACTGAGCCCAGTTCTGGTTCCACTTAACAAATCTTAAAAGTAAGATCCAAAAGGATCAAACTGGTTTCAGATAACTAAACAACATCCCCAAACAAAGCTGAAGCAAATTTACAAGAAAGCACAAATGCCTGGCTCCCAGCAAGGTGAAATTTGTAATGTCTGGAACCCAATCAGAATTTACCAGGCAATTTACTGAAAATAGGAGCCATAATGAGAGAAACAGATCCATCAAAATTGACCCAGGATTGACACCAATGTTAGAATTAGCAAATAAGTGCATTAAAACAGTTATTATGGGATTTCTAGTTCTGACTAAGATAGAACAGCTTTGTTCCTCCCAGATTCTCCCCCCCACAAATGAAAATCCCTGAACATAATACAACAAACACATACAGGAAGCCTCTGAAAGACAGAAAGAGGAAACTGGACTGTCTAGAGGACACCAATGAGATATAAGATAGTAGGACCAAAGGCTAGTGGCCACTCTGCTTTTTTCCCTTCTCCCTACTTTGTCAGTTGGGCCCCTTGATGAGCTGAACTTTCACTCCAATCCTAAAGCAATAAAGCAGAGTGTTTAGCTTTCTGTTTCCTCCCAACCTTGTGTCCTTGGGTCTTAGAAGGACTCTAATCTTATACCCTACCACAGAGATGTTGAGGTGGTGTGAGTCTATGCCACACTTGTCCCAAAGAAGGTTTCAGTGGATCAAGAAGGGGGCTGACCTCCTACCCTGGTGCACCCCAGTGAAGCAGCACCCACTTTTGGGGAGATGCTGTAGTTGGGGACTAGTGGGAACCTGAACATTTGCACTCACCTAGCCCTTAAGCTATACCTGAACATGGGAACTACATACTAAAAATAGAAGACTAAATGGGAGTCTCCCAACATCATGCCCCAAATATCCAGGATATAATAGAAAAATCACTCATCATTCCAAAAACCAAGACAATCACAACATGAAAGAGAAAATCCAATGCTGATATGAATCGAATGGTGCAATTGTCTGACAAGGATTTTAAAGCAGCTATCATAAAAGTGCTTCAGTGAACAATGACACTCTTAAATGAGAAAATAGAAAATCTAACCAAAGAAACAGATATTATTAAAATACAGAAATTATAGAACTGACAAGTATAATAACTGGAAGTTTAACAACTTGCTGGATGGGTTTAATAGTAGAGTGGGAATGAAATAGATAAAATCAGTGAACTTGAAGATAATTAATGGAATTTACCCAGCTTGAACAACAAAGAGAAAGAGAAACTATAGTAAAAAAAAGAAAGAAAGAAAGAAAGAAAGAAAGAAAGATGAATAGCATCTCAAGGATCTGTGGGAACATAGCAAAGAAGCCAACATTTATATCATTAGAGTCCCAAAAGAGGAGAAGAGAGGGTAAGTGGAGCTGAAATGTATTTGAAGATATAATGGCTAAAAATCCCCAAATTTGGCAAAAGGAAAAGATGTATGTATTCAAGAAGCTAAGCAACCCCAAGTAGAATAATCCCAAAGAAATCCATGCCAAGATCCATCATAATTAGGCTTCTGAAAACTAGAAATAAAGTCAATCTTGACACAGACAAAGAGAAATTATAGGGGGACACTAGTTTGAATGACAGCAAATTTCTTATATGAAACCATGTTGTAAGCATGTAGTAGGAAGTGGTACAATAGTTTTGAGATACTAAGAAGAAAGAATTATCACCTGTGAATTTTATACCCAGTGAAAATATCCCTTAGCAATGAAGGGGAAATAAATACATTCTCAGACAAAGATAAATAAGAGAATTTGTTAGTAGGAAATTTAGCCTTTGAGAATGATTAAAGGAAATTTTTCTAAATAAAAAGAAAATGATAACAGAAGTCTTGGAAATTAAGAAGGTAAAGACCATAGATGATCCCACTTGTCATTACTATCTTAATTATAATTAGATTGCTGAAACAAAAAAAAATTGTAATATCATTTGATATGATGTTCCGTGTTTGTAGGGGAAATACTTAGGGCAACTGTATTTTAAAAACAGGATAATAAAGGCACCTAAGTGAAATTAAGGTTTCTACATTCTACCTGAGATCGTATAATATTGATACCAGTGGACTGTGATAGTTTGCATTGTGTATTGTAATATCTGGAACTACTAACAAAACAATATGAGGTTATTCTCAAAAATATTATAAATAAATCGATATGGAATCCTAAAAAATTCAACTCAGGAAAATTAAGAGAGAGAGAGAGAGAGAGAGAGAGAGAGAGAGAGAGAGAGAGAGAGAGAAACAGAGGAACCAAAAAGAGAACAAATAATAAAATGGCAGGCTAATGTTCTAACATATAAATACTTATTTTAGGGACACTTGGGTGGCTCAGTTGGTTAAGCAGCTGCCTTCGGCTCAGGTCATGATCTCAGGGTCCTGGGATCGAGTCCCACATCAGGTTCCTTGCTCGGCAGGGAGCCTGCTTCTCCCTCTGCCTCTGCCTGCTCCTCTGCCTGCTTCTGCTCTCTTTCTGACAAATAAATAAATAAAATCTTTAGAGAAAAAACACTTACTTTAAATGTAAATGCTTACTTTAAAAGATAGGAATTGGTTGAATGGATTCCAAAAATATGTGATTCGATAATATGCTCTGTAAAAGTAACTCACTTCAAATAGTTACATACATAGGTTGAAAGTAAAAGAATGGAAAAAGATACACCATGGAAATATCAATAAAGGAAGAAAGTAGGTTTGACCGTGCTAATATATAAAGTATACTCTAGAGGAAAGAAAGTTCTCTTCAACAAACTATTACATAATTGATCCACCATGAAGATATAACACTCCTAAATGTATGTGCCTCAAAATATGTGAAGCAAAAAATTTATAGAGCCTAAAGGAGAAATAGGCAGATCTACAATTATAGTTGAGGACTTCAGCACCCCATTTGATAGAACTACTAGGCAGAAAACTGTTGAGGAAATAGAACTGAACAGCAAAGTCATGGTTATTGACATATACACAATATTCCATCCAACCAAGTAAAATACATACTTCTTCAAGTGTCCATGGAACATTCAGCAAGATCATATTTCAAGCCATAAAACAAACCTCAACAAAGTTTTAAGAATTGAAATCATATAGAATATGTTCTCTGACCATAAGGGAATCAGACTGGGAACCAATAACATTAAAAACATAAGTTTATCCACATACTTCCAAATACTCCACGGATAAGAAAAAAAAAAAAGGAAGTCGCAAAGAAAATTAAAAATGCATGGAACCAGGGGCATCTGGATGGCTCAGATGATTAAGCATCTGCCTTCAGCTCAGGTCACGATCTTCAAGTCCTGGGATCAAGCCCCATGTTGGGCTCCCAGCTTAGCAGGGAGTCAGCTTCTCCATCTCCCTCTGCCTCTCTCCCTGTTTGTATTCTCTCTGTTTCTCTCTCTCAAATAAATAAATAAATAAATTTTTTTAAAAAAATGCATGGAACTGAATAAAAATGAAAATACAACATGTCAATATTTGTGGGATGCAGCTAAAGCAGTGCCAAGAATGAAATTTACAAAAGTAAATGCTTATATCACAAAAGAGGAAGGGTCTCAAATCAATAATTTAAGTCCCTACTTCAGAAAACTAAAAAAAGAGTAAAATAAACCCCAAAAAAGCAGAAGAAAGGAAATAATAAAGATAAGAGCAATAATCAATGAAATAGAGAACAAGAAATAGAAAAAAAATCAATGAAATTGAAACCTGTTTTTTAAAATTAATTAAATTGACCAAGATAGGAGAGAAAAGCACATACCATCAATATCATAAATAAAACAGGACAGATCACTATAGATCCTGCTCCCATTAAAAGCATGGTAAGGAATTAATAAAGCAACTTTATATTCCTTGAAAACCAGAAACTACCAAAACTCAACTGAAGTGAAATATAAAACTTGATAACCCTATAACTACTAACAAAATTAAATATGTAGTAAAAAGCACCCCTACCCCTGCCAAAATTGTTAGGTCTAGATACTTTCATTAGAGGATTCTACCAAACTTTAAAGAAAAATAACACCAGTTCTACCCAGTCTTTTAAAATAGGAGGGAACATATGTAACACAGCCCCAACTCATTTTATGATTTAGTATTTAGTTTTGCCTTGATATCAAAACCTAAAGAAGACAGTAAGAGAGAGAGAGAGGGAGGGTGGGGTAGGGAGAAAGAGGAGGAGGAGGAGGAGTGGAGGAGGGAGGAAAATAATTTAGAGACCAATATCCCTAATGAACTTACATGTAAAATCTCAAGAAAATATTAGCCAACAGAATCCAGCAATATATAAAATGGATTACACCCTGTAATAAAGTGGGGTTTATTACTGTTATTTGAGTTTGGGCTCAATATTTAAAAATAAATCAATGTAATCTGCCATAACAACAAAGTATAGAGGAAAAATCAGAACTCATATTATTTGAGTCAAAAAATAATTTGACAAAATCCAATGGTTATTCATGATAGAATCTCTCAGCAATCTAGGAAATGAGGGGAAACTTTTTAAGTTGATGAGAGCAACTATAAAGTATCCACAGCTAACGTCATGTTTCGCGTGTTATAATCATAATTTAATGTTTATGGTAAAAGACTGAATACTTTTCTGTTAAGATTGGACACAAGTAAATAATATCTAGTCCCACTGTTCTAAACAACATACTACTGAAAGTTCTAGCCACTGCAATGACAACAAAAAGAAAGAAAAGTCATACAGGTTGGAAAGGAAAAAATAAAACTGTCCCTACTTGAAAATGACGTGATTGTTCACATAGCAAATCCCAAAGAACCTATAAAAATCCTTCTAAAACTAATGTGAGTTTGGCAAATCACAGGCTCCAACATCTAGAATCAGTCTCATTTCTGTATATTAACAAGCATATGAAAGCCAAAAATAAAATCATAATGCCATTTGGATTTCATCATTCCAAGAAAAGTGGAACACTTATGTTTCACTTAACAATACACATACAAGATCTGTATTCTAAAAATTTCAAAATGCTGATGAAAGAAATCAAACACTCAGATGAATGGAGAGACATACTGTTTTTGTGAATTGGATAGCAGCATAGTAAGGATGAAAATGCCATTCAAACTATTTTATAGTTTTAGTGCAATTTCTATCAAAGTCACAGCAGGGTATTTTATAGACACAGATAAACTTATCCTAAAATGTGTATGGAAAGACACAGGCCAGGAATAGGTAAGACAATTAAAAAAAAATAATATGATAGAATTACTTTCCACAATGTTAAGACCTAACATACAGCCACAGTGATCATGAATGTGTGGTATTGGCAGAAGAATTGACACATAGATCAACAGAGTAGAGAATCCAGTAATAAACCCACATAAATATGCCAAACTTCCAGAGTTATAAAAGAATTCAGAGGTGCTGGGGCAATTGAACATCCATAAGCTAAGAACAAACAAACAAAAACTTCTATTTAAATATCATATCTTATACAAATGCCATCTCACATTTCACATTCACAGACTTAAATATGAAACTATGAAACTTTCAGAAAAAAGCATAAGAGAAAATCATCAGATTAAGGGCTAAACAAAAAGTTCCTATGCTTGAAACCAAAGCACAATCCATAAAAGGGAAAACAAAAAAGATAAATCGGACCTCATCAAAATTCAGAATGTTTGCTCTGTGAAAGATGTTGTAAAGAGGATGAAATTATGAATTACATGTCTAGAGAAAAATATTTGCCATCCAAGTATATAACAAATGATTTGTATGTGTGTATATAATAATAATGATGATGATGATAATGATAATACCATTAGAAAATGGGCAAAAGACATGAACAGACATTTTACTGAAAGGTATATATAAGTTGTGAATATGTTCAGTATTGTTAGTCATTAGGGAAAAGCAAATTAAAACCAAAATAAATATGACTACAATGCTTACCAGAATGACTAAAATGAAAAATAGTAATAACACCAAATGTTAGTGGGGATACAGAGAAACTCGATTACTCATGCATTTTTGGTGGGAATATAAAATGGTATAACATAATTTTGAAGTTTCTTATAATAAAAACCAAATATGTGCTTACCATATGACCCAGCAGTTGCATTTTTTTGGTGTTTATCCCAGAAGAATGAAAACTGTTCATAGTAGCTTTACTCATAATAGCTAAAAAAAAAAAAAAAAAAAGTAAACAACCTAAGTGTATTTCAGAGTGCATGGTTAAATAAACTGCCTTATCCATACGTTGGATAGATACTACTTAGCAAAAAGGAGGAGGAAGCCATTGATATATGCACTAGTTGGATGGATGACATGGGAATTATTCTGAGTGAAAAAAATTATCTCAAAAGATTGCATACTACATGTTTATGTTTATGTAGCATTCTACATATGACACAACTCTAGATCTGGAGAACAGATGAATGAGTGCCAGGGGTCACAGATGGGGGTGGAGGAATTGAAGAGGGGAAGACTATCAAAGACCTTGATAGGAGGCAACCTTGTGTGATGTATGGGAAGTATTTTGGATGTATTCTAGAAATAAAGATAGTAAAGTAAGGTATCTTGACTGTAGAAGTATCAATACCTTGTGAAATTGTATTATAGTCTTGTCAAATGTAACCATGATAGGAGATTGGATACAGAGTGCAGAGGGTTTCCATATTATTTTCCATAATAGCATACGAATTTAGAAGAATATAAAAATTAAAAACTTAATTAAAAAATAGTGATTACAATGTGTCCTGTATGTTCAAAAAGTTTAGAAGGGACATGAAAGATATAAAAAACAACCCAGTGTTTGAGATAATGCACTGCATGGGATGAATGACAAATTAGAAATGCAGAAGAAAAGGCTAGCACACTTGAAGCCACTGTAATAGAATCTATCTAAAATCAAATACTGAAAAGAAAAAAGGCCAAAAGTGTTATAAAGAGTTTTACAGAGTGCAAAAAGGAGGGAGAAGACAAAAAAATAAAATAAACATAGAGTGACCCCACATTTTCCAAGTTTGAGGAAAACTGTAATCCTAAATATTCAAGAATATCAACAAACCTCAAATAAAAGAAGCATGGAGACAACTACACCATAATCAAACTGATCAATATCAGTAATAAAGAAAAAAATATTATAAGAATTCAGAGGATAAAAAATGTTATGTACAGAAATACAGCATAATGAAGTCAGTAGATTTTTTGTTAGAAATAAGGCAAGTGAGAAGACAGTGGGTCAACATTATTAAAGCCACTGAACGAAAAAAAAAAACTATCAATCTAGGATTTGTATCCTCTAAAGATATCTTTTACAATCAAAGGCAAAATAAATAATTTTTTAGACATCCAAGATTTAAAAGAATGCACTGACAGCAGAACTGCAATATAAGAGCTGTTAAATGTAGTTCTCAGGCAGAAAAAAATTACCACAGATGGAAAGATGGGTCTATAAAAGGAATGGAAAACACCAGAAATTATAACTACATGGATAAATTTGTAAGATAATTTTTATTATTTAAATGATTTTAATTAGATAGCTGATTTTAAACAAAAATAGCAATACTCTATATTGGGGTTTATTAAAATAGGCATTTAATCCATCAGATTAAATAAAGGGAGGGAAAACTCATGGGAGTCAGTTGTTTGAAACTCTGGTTTAAGCAAGGGGATGATCAGTGATCCTTGCCAAGTTTTCAGCTTATACCAACGGGTAAATGTCAGTTATTAAAAAAGTTAACTCAGAAAGAGCAAGCAGGCTTAGGAAGCCTTAGGAAGGACAACATTTCATCTTTGGTTATGTTGTGTTTTACCTGTTTCTAGAGCATCCAAATATGTACCTTCTAGAGCCTATCGGGAATTGGTGGCCCAGCTCTGGGAAGAGATCAGTGGGAGCTTGCTGTGTTAGTACAAGGTATGAGGAGTGGAGGCCAGAGTCCACTGCGTGGTTGTGAGAAGTGAGGTGAGGAAGACACTAAGTAAGGTCACTTTGCCAGCATGCCAGATGAAGGAACACAGGCCCTTACCACCATCATTAACTGTGAAACACCTTCCCCTCCCTCCTGCCTTAGTAAACAGGATATCAACTGAGTGGCAAAACTACAGATGCACCCTTAACTCCAGACTGTTCTTAGTCTGACCTGGGGCTGCTACCTGTTTACACCCGTTTTCCATTCTCCTCAGGCCAGCGAAGAACTGGGCCTGCTGATGCTGCATGTTCTCAGGTGCTTTGGTTGATTTCTTCCAGCAGCAACTAGCTGGGAAGAAAGGGCCAGCAGTGGCCTTGCCCTCAGACCTGTTCACAGCCCTAGCATTCTCCCCGATGCCTTTGCAGTTGTCTTCACCCAGAGGGGCTGTCTTCCCTTTTGGTTGTGCTCTGGGCTTCTTTCCCTCCTGTCTGTGCAGTCGCCTTTCCAGCCCCTGCCCCACTCCCTTTCCTGAGTGCTTCTGGTGCCTGGGGGCTTTCACCAGGTGCCCAGTTTGCTGTGAGAGTAGCTGTGTGGCGTGGGAGACCTGGACCTCAGAATTAGCCTGTCGACGTCCTGATCTGAGGGAGACCAACCATGCTTTGATTGAGGAGCTGTGTCAGACTAATTTGGCCCCTTGACATCTTTCACGTGAATGTGCTCTGTGCTGTGAGGTTTTCTCCACCAACTTGTTCAAGATGACAGGATTTGTCTTCACTGAAGACAGGGGACATGGCCAGCTAGAAGAAGATCCCTACACGGTTGTTAAGTTACGATTTTATGAGAACAACTGCTCAGAGAATAGTGCTTTTCGCCTCAGGGCCTTACTTCTTCACCGGTATAACAACGAAACTAGCAGCTGATGATAGTAACTTCATGTTTGATCTTTTTGAACCATCAATAAATGGCAAAACTAAACATCAGTTCACCTCTTTAATTGCTTCAACTGTGAAATTAAGAAAATCTTCCAAAGCAATCTATAAGATACTTTTTAAAAACTGAATATGTGCAAAAGTACATATTTATCATAGTTATATTACAATATATTATTTTTAACATAAATCTATAATATATTATATATAAGTATATTATATATAAAATGTATATTGAAATATTTATATATAAACATATACTTACATATGTATTTATATAATTATTTTTTAAACAAAGATTTTGCCTTTTTTTAATTTTTAATTTAAAGACAGAGGGGAGGGGCAGAGAGAGGGACAGAGAGAGAGAGAGAAAGAGAGAGAGAATCCTCAAACAGACTCCTGCTGAGTGCAGAGCCTGACATGGGACTCAGTCCCCGGACCCTGAGATCATGACCTGAACAGAAATGAAGAGCTAGACGTTCAACCGACTGAGCCAACCAGGAGCCCCTTTATTTATTTAATTATATGTATTTATATATACATATATATTTGTGTATAAGTTGAGTTTTTTAAAAGTATCTTACAGGTTGCTTTGGAAGGTTCTTAATATTTATATATACAGTTGACCTTTGAACAACACGGTTTGAAACTGCATAAGTCCATTTCTACATGGATCTTTTTCAGTAAGTATGGTACTTCAAATGTATTTCTTCCTTATGATTTTCTTAATATTTTCTTTTCTCTACTTACTTTATTGTAAGAATAGAGTATATAACACATATACAAAATGTGTGTTAATCAACTCTTTAGGTTATTAGTAAGGCTTCTGGTCAGTAGGCTATTATTAGTTAAGTTTTGGGGGAGTCAAAAGTTTTACACAGATTTTTGATAGTGTTGGGGGTCAGCGCCAACCCCTGTGTTGTTTGGGTGTCAACTATATGTAAAAATAAGCCTATATTTTATTATATATGATATAAATATATACATATTTCTTCTCTATATAAGTATTTATATAAATGTATACACACAATCACAAAGATATGTGTGACAAAAGTAACTTGCTTTTTGATGCATATATTACCCAGGACCTTGTTGGAAAGCAAAGAGTTTAGAACTGATGGGCAGCTGGTTGCCAAGGCAGTCAGTGTGACTCATGGATTACACAAGCCTTCTTGTTCATTTTAGCTCCCTTTATTATCTGTCTCGTCTTTACTTGCCCTTCCTATCTCATTATTAAAATTAACAAGTGAACTAAAAATGGCTTGTAGCATAAGCTTACTTTGTACAAACCACTGTTCTTAGCAGTTTTCTTAGCACTTGCATATATTCTCATGACATCCATATGATGATGTCAGTGTTGGCGCCCTATCTAACAGCGTCTCCCTCTCCTTCCAGTTTCCTCATAGAATCCAAGTTTTGTTCATTCAGTCCCCTCAAATGAAGACACCTCAGATACAAAGTCTGAAGTCATATCATCCCCTTCCCCTTGCTGGTGATTTGGTTAGGTGGTGATCACACAATCCAGTTTTGGCTAGAGATGTGAAATGTCTGATAAGCTTCTTGGGAAATTTGTCTTTTTAACAAGAGTCATGAAGAAAACATGGTACTATACAGAACCTTTGGTATGCCATATGTGATGTGATAGTTTGCTCTCCATGGCCATATCACAACAAAGGAATGGTAGCCTAAGGAAATGATGGTTTCTGAGAAAAAGGAAGAAAAAGTGATTCCAGATCTTTGTTGATGTCATTGAGCCTCCAAATGAAACCACTGCTAAGCAATCCTACTTCAAAGCTCCATAGGGAGATGTATTAGCTAGCTATTGCCACAATTATGCTGCATAAAAACCCATGTAAAATGCAGTGGCTCAAAACCACAATTATTTTTTCAACTTCACATGTCTGTAGGTTGGCTGAGGGTGGAGTAATCTAGATTGCACAAATGTAGGCTTGGTTGGAAGCTGCAAATTGCATTCAGATTTATACCATGTGTCTTTCATCCTCTGGGAAAACATATTTGCAACATACTTGCAAGAGAGGAAGTCGAAGCATGCAAGCACATTTCAAGTTTTTGCTTAAGCCACATTCTGTAATGTCACAATGGCCAGAGCAAGCCATGGCCACGTCTACCGTCAGTTGACAGGTAAGCATCTCTGGTGAAAGTCTCTGCAGAGTCATGTGACAAAGGATATGGGTGAAGAAAGGAGTGAAAAATTGGCAACAACAGTACAGTCTACTAAAGGATATAATTTTCCTTATTATTTAAGCCAGTGGAGGCAAGCTCTAATGTGACTTACAGCTAAAGGCATCTAAATAGACGCAGGGGTTTCAAATTTCCTAACTTATAGGTGAGGAAACACAACATGTACTCTAACCCTAGAGCCTCTGCTCTTGGCGCTAGTTTTAGTAAATACAAGATTATCATTTCTAGGACAGTTGCCAAGAGTTCTTTAGGATTATGTGTTAAGAGCATTTTCATTTGCATAGATTTCCTCTCCAAATTGACTTCTTAAGTATCACTTTGGACAATAAAGGAAAAGACGTAATTTAAGGAAGAGAGGAAATGGAGAAGAAAAGGTACAGTGAGGATAAAAGAAACACACACACAGAGAGACACATTGGGTAATGATGTAAGACAATGCATGAACCTTGTGAAATTGATGGTTCAGGTATTACTGTGGAATTAAGAGGTCAATAAAACATCTCTCTTCTTTTTTTCCTCTCAGAACCAGTTGAGAAGGAGATAAAGTCAACTGAGTAGAAATCAAAATATCAGGTTTATTGCTGGTGAGATCTGGAGTGGAGAATATGTCTTTGATAGGCAGACACACATCATGCTACTTCCAGCCACAGCAGCACTGGGAAGCTGCAGGCTTCAGAAGCTAGCTGCAAAGGAGAGAGGGCAAGGGGCCTTGTACAGAGTGCCCACATTTACTCTGCTCTGATTGACAGATGAGTTACCCCAGTTCCCGTGAGAGGAATGATAGCCTGGCATCAATCTCTCCCCACATTGGCAAAGCTCTGTCCAATATCAGTCCCAAGGGAGAAAATTCTCAGATAGAAATAAATGAAGAACTAAGTCAATCAGAGAAAGACAAATACTACATGATTTCACTCACATATGGAATTTAAGAAACAAAACAAATGAGCATAAGGGGAAAAAAAATAGAGAGGCAAACCAAGAAACAGACTCTTAACTATGGAGAACAAACTAACAATCACCAGAGGGGAGGCGGGTGGGGGGATAGGTTAAACAGGGGATTGGTATTAAGGAGGGCACCTGTGATAAGCGTTGGCTATTGTATGGAAGTATTGAATCACTAAATTATACATCTGTAACAAATATGGCACAGCATGCTAACTAGAATTTAAATAAAAACTTTAAAAAAGATTGAAAAAAAGGAACTAAAGACTTAACTTAAACCTGGATGTGTCTTAAAAGAAATAAGAAGCAATTTGAACTAGATAAACAATAGGAGTGATTTTAGGAAGTCTTGCGATAATGGTAGTATTTTAAGCAAACTAAGCATGAATATAACATGAATATATTACGTAGGCTTAAAATGCAGGTAAAGGTTTTATATACATATCTTGAATGATAACGGCCATCAAATATGCTGATAATTCACCATCCTACTCTGAAGTCTTGAGTTGGGGGATTCCAGCATCTCTGACTGTGTTCTCTATTCTCTAACACTTTTATGTCTTCCTGGATCCCACTTTAGGTCTGACCTCTCCATCTTCCCAGGTTCAGCCCCTCCCTCAACAACATTCCCTCCATCCCATTACACAGGTCTCAGAGCCTTCCAACTGCATCTCTCTAATAGGGCTTCAGGTCATGAGGTTGGGGTTGGACCTACTAGGCTCCACCATTTAATTGCTTAGGATTAAGTAAGTTCACTAACCTAGGCCTTAATTTTCTTGCCTGAGAGTTGACATGACAACAATGTGAGCTTTAGGAAGTGGCTAAGATAACGAGTGTCTCATAAATGTGTGGTCTTGGTGGTGTTATTATTCCAAGTTTGTCATTGTTGGGCTGCTGAAGGTAGATGAAAAGAGCCACAGAAACCTGCTGACTGGCTCCACTAAAAATGTACAGTTTTAGTCTCTGTTGGATCCTCCAAATGGCTCAGCATTTTGTTTTGGTATTGTGCCCAATTATATCTAAACAGAGAATTGGACTGTTTTATCTGGCTAATAAAATATCCCCTTGTAGAAAATTTGGAAATTAGAAAACGTTGTGAAAAACCCATGATCCCACCCCCTAAAGAGAATGTTACTCCACTATTTCACATGTTAGGATATTTTTAGTTTATTAGATATCTCGTTATCTAGCTGGCTAGTCGGCAAACTATAATTCATCCATTTAACCTTGTGTCCATCTTACTTTCTCCTATGGACTCAGCATATTTCCCTTTCTCTTCATCGGCTCTCTTTCCTTTACAGCAGCTGTTGGAGAACCTGACTTGTCACTTTAAACTACCTCAGTTCATGCTGTTCATCTTACCAAATGGCTCAGAGAAGATAAAGAGATGCCAACAGCTCTGCTACCTCCTTATTCCCCAGACTCCTATGTGTCCTTCTGCCTTTTAGCTCTTCCAATCTGCTCTATTTCCATGGCTGTTCTCTGCTTACTTTCTCCATGACTCAGCTCCTACTGCCACCCTCTCAGGTACCCCCCATCAATCATCCCCATGCTGAAGCTTCCCCCTTTGTCTCCACCTGCCAGCCACTTGTTTCCTTCCCCATCACACAGGAACTGTGGTCTCTCTTCATCCTCAACCTACAAATGTGCCCTTAGGCTTCTGCCTAATGCAGAAACCACTTGCATGTAAGTTAACCACATCCTCTGAACCACCCCTGCACCCATGGCCTCTTTCCAGACTGCCTTTCCTCCAGTTCTCAGCTGCTACATAAACTCTTGACTACCTTCAAATTCCTGGTTTTACTGATACTGCTCACTCCTTCTCACCAGTACTTTTTAATTGATTGATCATCCTGTGCCCCTTTCTGAGGGATCATAGATTCTTACTCCATGCCCACTCTGTGGTTATTTCATCCACTTTAAATCTTCACCTCTTCTTTTTTTTTATTTGCCCAAGGGGTACAGGTCTGTGAATCATCAGGCTTACATCTTTCACAG
>LNAC01001681.1:2934-24278 GCA_002007465.1 Ailurus styani
GGGTTCGCTCTCGGGAGCTTTTGTTCCCTGAACGCTTTCCGTACCTCGTTGGAGGACGGGACTGAAAATGGCAGCTCCCAGTCTCCGACCCGGAGGAGCCGAGAGCCTGGGGCCTCAGTCCTCAGCGCACCTCAGAGAAAAGCAGTCCCTCCCGTCTCCTGGTCTCCGGCCGCGCTCCGAGCTCACCCGGCCTGTGACCGAGCATTTCTATCTCTGGCACGGCCCCATTTAGAATCTCCGAACCCGGCAGATTCCTGCAGCTGCTCCTGCACCACTGCTCCCGGAGGAGGAAGGAGGGGTCTCTCCGGGTCTGCCGCCCGTGGGGTCCCCGCTCACAGATCAGTGGCCCGGCTGCGCTTCAGATCACAGCCCAGTGTAACCCCAAGCTGAGGACACCTCAGCTCAGCTCTGTGTCTCCCGCCGGCTTCTCTCTGAGACCTGGGAGCTCGGTCGCACTCAGACACCCCTGGTCTTTTTGTGTCTCCGTGGGTCCTGAGACCACACTGTCCCTGCAGGGGCTTCACCCCCTGCTTGGTCTCTGGGGCGACGTCCCTCAGTGGAGCCGACTTCTAATAGTTCCGAGTCTGTGCTCCGCTGCTCACTCCCTTGCCGGCAGCCGGCCCCTCCCCCCGGGGTCTATCTTCCCGTCGCCTCATATTCACTTCTCTGCACATCCTACCTTCCAGAAGGTGGTCAATTTTCTGTTCCTAGAATTGCTGCTCTTCTTCTCTTTGATCTCCGGTGGAATTTGTAGGTGTTCAGAATAGTTTGATAGCTATCTGGGTGAATTCCTGGGACCTGATGATAATCGGTCTCCTACTCCTCCGCCATCTTGGTGCTCCGAAATGCAACTGATTTATGTGCATTGATTTTATATCCGTACACTTTACTGAATTCCTGTATGAGTTCTAACAGTTTTGGAATGAAATCCTTTGGGTTTTCCACATAAAGTATCTTATCATCTGGAAAGAGTGAGAGTTTGATTTCTTCCTTGCCAATTTCAATGCCTTTTATTTCTTTTTGTTGTCTGATTGCTGAGGCTAGGACTTCTAGTAGTATGGATCCAACAGTACGTTTAAAAGATTATCCACCATGACCAGGTGGGATTTACCCCTGAGATGCAAGTGTGGTTCAACATTCGCAAATCAGCCAATGTGATAGAACAAATCAATAAGAGAAGAGAGAAGAACCCCATTGTCCTCTCGATTGATGCAGAGAAAGCATCTGACAAAATATAGTATCTGTTCCTGATTAAAACTCTTCAAATTTTACGGATAGAGGGAACATTCCTCAACTTCATAAAATCTATCTTTGAAAAACCCACAAAGAGTATCATTCTCAATGGGGAAAAGCTGGCAGCCTTTCCATTGAGATCAGGAATATGGTAAGTATGCCCAGTCTTGCCACTATTGTTCAACATAGTACTAGAAGTCCTTGCAACAGCAATCAGACAACAAAAAGAAATAAAATATATTCAAACTGGCAAAGAAGAAGTCAAACTCTCTCTCTTTGCAGATGACATGATACTTTATATGGAAAACCCAAGAGACTCCACCCCCAAACTACTAGAACTCATACAGCAATTCAGTAATGTGGCAGGATACAAAAGTCAATCCAAAGAAATCAGCTTCTTTCTTATACACTAGCAATGAAAATATAGAAAGGGAAATTAGAGAATTGATTCCATTTACTACAGCACCAAGAACCTAAGATACCTTGGAATAAACCTTACCAAAGAGGTAAAGGATCTGAACTTGAGGAATTATAGAACACTCATGAAAGAAATTGAAGACACAAAAAATGGATAAGGACTCCATGCTCGTGGATTGGTAGAATAAACTTTGTTAAAATGTCTATACTGCCCAGAGCAACCTATACTTTCAATGCCATCCCATTCAAAATCCATCAGCATTTTTCAAAGTGCTGGAACAAACAATCCTAAAATTTGTATGGAACCAGAAAAGACCCCAAATCCCTAAGGATATGTTGAAAAAGAAAAACAAAGCTGGTGGCATCACGTTGCCTGATTTCAAGCTTTACTACAAAGCTGTGATCACCAAGATAGTGTAGTCCTGGCACAAAAACAGACACATAGACCAATGGAACTGAGTGGGGAGCCCAGATATGGACCCACAACTCTGTGGTCAAATAATCTTCAACAAAGCAGGAAAAAATATCCAGTGGAAAAAAGTCTCTTCAACAAATGGTGATGGGAAAATTGGACAGCTATGTATAGAAGAATGAAGTTCAACCATTCTCTCATGCCAAGTTCAACTCAAAATGGTTGAAAGACCCCAGTGTGAGGCAAGAATCTATCAAAATCTTAGAGGATAACAGAGGCAGAGACCTCTTTGACATCGGCTACAACTTCCTTCAAGACTTGTCTTAAAAGGCAAAGGAATCTAAAGGGAAAATGAGCATTTGGGACTTCATCAAGATAAAAAGCTTCTGCACAGCAAAGGAAATAGTCAATAAAACAAGGAGACAACCCACCTAATGGGAGAAGGTATTCGTAAATGACACTACAGACAAAGAACTGATATCCATGATCTATAAAGAACTCCTCAAGCTCAACGACCAAACAACAGATAATCATGTCAAAAAATGGGCAGAAGACATGAACAGACACTTCTTCAAAGAAGACATACAGATGGCTAGCAGACACATGAAAAAAAATTTCATTATCACTAGTCATCAGGGAAACTCAAATCAAAACCACATTGAGATACCACCTTACAACAGTTACAATGGCCAAAATCAACAGGACAGGAAACAAGTTTTGGAGAGGGTGTGGAGAAAGGGAAACCCTCTTACACTGTTGGTGGCAATGCAAACTGGTGCAGCCACTTTGGAAAACATTGTGGAGATTTCTTAAAAAATTAAAAATAGAGCTACCCTGTGACCCTACAATTGCACTCCTGGGTATTTACCCCAAAGATACAGATGTAGTGAAAAGAAGGCCATAGTTACCCCAATGTTCATAACAACAATGTACACAATCTCCAAGAGAAAGAAGCTGAGATGCCTTTCAAAAGACCAATGGATAAAGAAGATGTGGTCCATAAATACTATGAAATATTACACAGCCATCAGAAAGGATGAATACCTAACTTTTGTATCAACATGGACAGGCTTGGAGGAGATTATGCTGAGTGAAATAAGTCAAGCAGAGAAAGTCAATTATCACATGGTTTCAGTTACTTGTGGAACATAAGGAATAAAATGGAGGACTCTAGGAAAAGGAAAGGAAAAGTGAATTGGGGTAAATCGGAGGGGAAGACAAATGATGACAGACTGTGGACTCTGAGGAACAAACTGAGGGTTATGGAGGGGAGGGGGCTTAAGGGATGGGTGAGCCAAGTGGTGTGTATGAAGGAGGGCACACATTGCATGGAGCACTGGGTGTGGTGCATATGCAATTAACCTTGGATCACTGAAAAAATAAAGTAAAAATAAATAAATAAAATGCTGTCATACATGCAAGGGAATAGTATTCAGCAACAGAAAGGGACAAACTACTTATGCTATAATGTGAATGACCCTCAAACATCTTATATTAAGTACAAGAAGCTAGATGTAAAAAATGACACATTATATGATTTAATTTCTAGTAAATGTCCAGAAAGAGCATATTTACAAACATAAATCTAATCAGTGGTTTATCTAGGACTGGAAGTAGGAGCGGGGATTATGTGCAAGTAAAGAATCTTTTTAGGATGATAAAATTGCTCTAAAGTTGTATTGTGATGTTGGTTTAAAAGGAATATATTTACTAAAAACCAGGCAATGCACATTTACAAAGTATGAATTTATGGTATGTAAATTATACCTTCCTAAAGCTGTTTTTTTTTTTTAAATCAAGGTTAGGAAACATCATCAGTAGTAATGTCTCCATACTTTTCAAACTTTTTATTAAAGACTAGAAAATTATATTTCAAATATAGTGACTATATATAGGGTGAGTCTAAATTGATCATTTATGCAAGAATGCTTCAGAGAGATTAAAGAGTTGTAGTAATGATTACATGGGGTCCGAGGAGTTAGGCAGACTGTCCCAGGCAAACCAGCATGTGTGTTGGTTACTTTCAGAAGGTGTCAAATTCCAATTTCAGTGCCTTCATCTAGGTTTATTAGCACAGATTATATGATGCAATTGAACTATTCATTTTTACTCTCTCCATGACAAACTACTTTTTCTGCAGCATCACTACTGGTTCACTTCAACTCTCTGACCCCACATAACACCTTCAACCAAGCTTGTAACAGAGGATTGTGCTTCCTCCTTCCTTCCATTGAAGACTTAGGGAAGCAGGACATGGTTAGACCAACACACAAACCTGCAAACAGACCCCCTTTGTATCCTTTCAAAGTACATCTAACAAAAAGGTGCTAATTTTCCAAATCTCTATGATACTAAATCTCAAGCCATTCCTTTACAAGGAAAGTGCGAACGTTTTAATTGTTGGTGCCTCCGATGTCTTTCTTTCTCTCTACTTGTCATCCATTCCATCCACATCTATACATCTATTCTGTGCCATTGCCGCACAGGTGCTGGAGAAAGAAAGTCAGGAGAAGGCAAGCTGCTCCCAGACGCTCTCTCCTCCACCAGGTACCCATCAGTGCTGGATCCATCCCAGGGCAGGAGGAGCACAGACTCTTGTTCTGTTTCATTTGTAGCCACTGGCCCAATGAGCCCACTGTGCTTTAGGGTCGAATCTTCCTTTCTAAGCGCATTAATTTCAAAAATAGTTTTTAATTATAAATATTTTCTAACTTGAACGTTCAGACAGTGAAAATATAATACAGTAAAGTAAGTCATTTTGAACACTCCTTCTCTGCCCACTACTTACCTGCATTTTGTCTTGAACAAAGCACCATACCCTGACAACCTTTGTTCTAGTTCAGCTCCATGATCCAACCAAATGGTAATACTCCCAACCGCCACTAGGTGGAGGTAAAAGTCAGAGGCAGGAAGCCAATAATGGATTCAGAACTGGAAGCTTGATGAGTAATGTCTAAGGAAGCATTCCTTTTATTATTATTATTATCCTGCTGCTCTGAACTTCTAATTAAGTAAACACATTACTCTGAGAAATTAGATTAGATTAGAAAGATAAAAAGTTATCAAAAGCATGAACTAAAATGCTAACGTTTCCTAAAACTAAAATGTTTCTTTTTTTGCATAGAAACAAATCCTGATGGAAAAAAAATCTCCACGAAATAACACTCATAATGAGGCAATCAAGAGTTTAATAGTTACTTGAGTTTCTGCTGGCTGAGAAATACATTTTCTGCTAATTCATATCTGGATTTCCTCTGACTCTGATTTCATGGTTTAACCTAATTTTAGATCCAATACCAAGAGCCCAGGATATCAAGTTATTTGGAGTTCCCATGATTCGCGGTACCATTGCTGTGCCTCTGATCACTCACATGAGTCTTTCTGCCTGGAACCTGCTGCACTATTGTGTGTGTGTGTGTGTGTGTGTGTGTGTGTTTCATTACTTACTGAGCTCAATGTTGGGAATAACATAATGCAGTCTCTAACTCAGGTTGCTATCCCAGTGATAGTAACAGGACAGGTCAGTGCTGAGGGCAATGCAGCCAGCACACATGACAGAGTTGGTGGAGAGTTCTTAAGGAAATCAGAGAACACCCTCCCTGCAACCAGGGATTGGGGGTGGGGTAGGAGAAGCCTCTCCTGGGAGTGCAGAGTAGGATTGCAGAGGAACAGTGAGTGGGAGAGAAAAGCCAGCTGAGCAATGGCTTGAGAGTTTTGGTATTCAACATTTTCAGAAAAGCTAAGAGACAAAAAAAGACAGTACTGGGAGGTTGGACAACTGGGTTAGGTTGGTGAAAATGGTGCTTGCTGCCAGGCTGAAGACAATGACTTCCTTAATCCTTTCTGTAACTGAAGGTTTTTGAACAGGAGATGTGGTCAATGGAGTGTTTCCATAAATACTGAAAGGCTGCACATGAATTAGCTGTAAGCATGGACTCTAGCACTGAGCTACTACTCAAGTTCTAGTTCTACCTCTTACTCTTTATATGGAGTTGCACAAATTATTCCCTTCCCTGTGCCTCAATCTGCTCATTTCTGAAACTAGGTTAATGAGATGTTCACATCCTAGAGTGGTTTGAGGAACCCGTGGAACAATGCAAGTGTTCTATGTCTCATGGCACTCTGGTGGGGCTGGGAGAGGCTGACTGAGGCAGGAGACAGGAGGCTGGTGCAGGAGCCACAGCAGGAAATGCTGAACAGAAGGTGGAGGAGACAGGAGGTGGTGCAATGCATGAGACACAGGAGGCAGGAATACAGAGGATGGAAATGGCAGGGTGAATGATGGGATGGGGGCCCTGAGAAAGGGCAGCTCCCCGGGGAGGCTCTGGTCTCTGTCATGGGCAGCTGGGTGGACAGAGCTCCCTCCTCACACAGGGGGTCCTGGAGGATGGTCAGGTGAGGGGATGACAGAGAAAAAGAGAGCATCAAGACCCTCCCCTGCTCTGCCTGTCTTCTGAGATGCAGGTCACACATCACAGTGTCTGTGGCCTTTGGGTACATTTATTTTACACTCTGGGTCTCACCATGGGCTCCACAGTAAAACCCTTTCTCAGTTACATTCATATCTTTGATGTCTGCTGTGTTTACTGTCTGCTGTGTGATCTGAGAGTAGAGGGAGTGAAGGAGAGGGAGAGGGAGGGCTGAGCTATTGAATGATGGATGAAAACACAAATGATTATCATATATTTTATCTGCTTCAGATTCAGGAACAGTATAAAACTGAGAAAAAGAAAGCGGTACATTTATGTCATTATATCTTTATTTGAATTTATATATAATATTATTTACTGTTAATAGTAAATATAATAATAACTAACAATCTTTATTAGCCAGACCCACTCTTCACTGTTCTGCATGTAGTACATTATTTAATCTTCATGAACCTATAAGGCAGCTGCTGATTTTACCATCTGCAGATGAGGAGCTGAGAAACAGCGGGAGGAGCGCTGACTCCAGGGCTCACAGGCAGGAGATGGGGCCTGGCCACAGCACAGATGACCTGGCTCTGCTGTGCGCTGTAGTCTGTGAGTCAGCCTCCCCTTTGCTGCACCTAAAGCACATGGAAAAGCTTGTCTCTGAGAGAGACACTTCATGGACACCCGGTATAAACAGAGAGCTGAGGGTCATCATCAGACTGGAGCCCATAACCCCCTCAAACAACGGGATGCTGTGTGGGAACATCAGGTTGGTAAAACTTCCCTGTCAGATGACACACCATAGGTGGTGGTTATGAACTTGTCTGTGTATTTCCCGGGACCAGCCACCCTAGGATCAGATTCTCAGGGAAATGCTTACTCCCAGTGTGCAGAGCCCCTGAGCTGTCGGTGACAGCCAGTCTGGGGAGCAGTATGAGTGTCAGTGTATGAGTAATCAGTGGATGCAGCCAGAGGCACCAGGAGCAGCACTGCGTATCAGTGAACTGGGGGACAGACAGATGAACAGACATGTGTTGACAGGAATGCTATGCCATTTATATAAACATAAATATGCATGCTCACAAGAAAATCTCTAGTTTTCACAGGGGTACATAAGACACCAAACCTATCAGTCTATCCTCCCATTTGAGGCTTGGAAATGGGGGCCTTCAGGGAGGAGTTACTGACCTAAAACTATCAAGTACACTGAGTAGACAGTTGGAATAACAGGTTCCCAGCTTAGTATTTCTGGGCTCTTCCACCACTAAGCTGAGTTTTTGCTGTAATAGACTTCACTCAACTGGGCTCCAATACAGAGAAATATAAGGTGTATGACATACCTGCAATGGCCAGCAGGGGGAGCAAGAAGTCAGTGTAAGGAACATGCAAAACACCAAAATTTTTAAGCTTGAAGTACATTATTGAAAACCAATGGGAAATCTAATAAGATCACAATCTGAATTCAAAGCAAGAACTCAGAGAAGAGAGAAATTTGTCCGTGAATCAAAAACATCCAAGCAGGTTATATAGGACACAGGCTTTGAGAGCCTGGCTGACTTGACATTCTTGGTGTGCTCTGTTTTAGCTAGACAATCTCAAATAAGTTGCTCAGCCTCCCTAAACCTCTATCTCATCTGCAGAATGGGATGAATAACACCCACTTTATGCTTGCAGGGAAGGAATCAATATGTATAATATTTTACATTCAATAGAATGTATTTGACATTATTTAATGGATCAATGTTTACTGTTAATGACCTTAAAAAAATTGGTCTCTCTAAAAGTCAAACAACTATTAATTCACCAGGGCTAGAAAAATCACTACTACGTTCTGAGGTCCAGCACTTTTACCTGAATAGCTGCTCTTCAAGAACAGCTTCTGCTCTTTGCTCCCTTGGCATGTGAGAAATATTCTTGAGTTCCACAACCTTGTTGAAATTTTCCTCATGACCCTTTACTCTTTAGAGCTTAAAAGTAACTCTCTCTGTATATCTGTTGAATTCTATGTTTGGCAGGTTTTGGACTTTGTTAGTCTTACATTTGAATCAAGGCTCCATTACTTACGTGACTGTGCACAGATGAAATATTTTAAAATTCCAACTAGCTTCTGTCAAATATGGTTGTTATAACTACCTTGACATGTTATTATAAGGAACAAATGTTTATAAGAATCACATCGTACTTCAGACTGACTGATAGTATTTATTCAGAAAGCAACCAACTTGGCCCAGTCCCAGGCCCATGGTGGATGGTGTCTGCAGAGTGGGCATTATGATTCCCATTTACAGGGACTTTCCTAAGGACACACATCCTCCAAGTGGGCTTGGACTGGAGCTGTCATTCTGTCCTTGTCAGTGCAATAAACCCTCCTAGATTTAGGAAGTCTCATTCAGACTCTCCAGATTGTCCCATTTGGCAGCTCCGAACTGAGAAGGATGGCTCCCCTCAGTGCACCAAGGATTAGGTAATATTTTTGGCTGCACAGAGAACTGGGCTCCCAGGCTGGGCCCTATGGCTGGACCATTCCCAAGGCCAGCAGGTCTGGAAGGCTGGCAGGCACATGGAGTCAGTTTTAACCCACAGTTCACTGCAGACTACAAGCACCTGGCAGCCTTAGAGCTGGTGGGAAAAGCAGGCAGATGTGAAATTTTGGCTGAGGTTTTTGAAGTAGATTTCTCTTATTACCTTTTCATTTTTAGAATACTCTTTCTGCTTTAGGTGAGATGACAATTTTTTATTTTCTTAATTTTGAAACCACGAGTCTTCTGTCCCAGCAAGAATTTCTGGGCCTGCATGACTCTCTTTTCCACTTAATGTTTCAGCACAACTACCCTAGACACGTGCTGAGGGTCTGAATGATGGCCCTGGAATATTCTTTTAGCAGAATATTCTAGTCAACACTTCACTAACTCAGCACAACCTCAAAGCCTGCATTTTTGGGACACTTGAGCCTTGATTATTGGTTAGAGCTCAGCATGTGTGCCTTTCAGTGTTTACTAAGAGAAGGAGCTCAGGAGCTGGGTCTGATAGTGCCTGTAAAGGACCCAAGCCACCCTGCCCCAGCCAAGTCCCTTTCCTGGCCATCCCCATTGCCTTCTCTCTCCAGGCCAAGAGGATATCATTACCATAACTAATTACTATAACTATACCCAGGAGCCCCTGGTGTACTTGACTTTACTGAAAAGGAAACTTCATTTCAGTTGGAAGCCAATGTTCCCTTTGACATAAGAAGAAATGAGGTCCCTTTGACATAAGAAGAAAAGGAGGAGAACTAGCCTGCCCAAGGAGATTACACAGCTATCATGTCACATTAGGGCATTTACATCAACTGAGGAGACCTCTGGGAGAAATACTCCAATGCTAGCTCAGGGGGGCTGCTGCCTATTCAGAAGGGATCTCTGCTCTGTGCTTGTCCCTGCCCCCGAACAGCCTGCACCCCCATTGCTCTGTGAGTACTGAGTGACCATCTGAGGCTTGATATTTGTCTTCAGTCAGACCTGGCTCACATTCCCATCACCTAACTCCCCTATAGGCATGCTGCTTTGGAATGGTTACTTAAAATACCAAACAGGCTTTCCCCATTTCTAAATTGAGGGTAGTTGCATTCATCCCCAAAGGTGATTTTCAGGATGTGATCAAACAACAAGCAGAAACCAGTTAGTGTGGTGCTCAGGTATAGTTGATGTCCAATCAAGGATTGCTGTTATATCACTGGTGCTCTCATTGCATTAACATTCCTCAGTGTTTCCCACCGCCTTGACCATTGATGGTCCCTCATCAGCCCCCCACCTTGTGGTCAGACCTGTCCCAACCCTCTGGCCCCTCCCTCCCTGCAGCCTCTCTCTCACCCGTTGCTGCCGGCTGCCTCAGGGAAACAGAGGCTTAGATCCTAATCTGCCCTCTGCCACCACCCAGGCAGTCTCCTCCCAGCAGGTGCAACCAGGAGGTCACCTGGGGTTTCTGTCCACCAGGTGGGAGGCAGAACCATGCTGGGTCCGCTTGCAGTCCTGTGCGCTCTCCTGTTTCCCGGTAAGTCCTGACTTGCTCCCTGGTGCAGGGTACAGGGGTACATTCTGAGGCTCCTGGCCATCACTGTCTCACAATTGTTCCCCTCTCCCCCTGGCAGGTGGCGGAGCAGGGCTCAAGCTGGATCAGCCTGCTTTGTTGGTGGCACGTTTGGGCAGTTCACCCTCCCTGCGTTGCCAAGCGGACACCTCGGTCAGCTACATCCACTGGTACCGCCACCAGGAGGGTACAGCGCCCAAGAGGCTCCTCTACCTAGACATGTCCAGGTCTTATGTGCAGATGGATTTTGTCCTGAAAGCAGACAAAATTGATGCCAAGAAGGGCAGGGATAGCTACAGCTGTACTCTGTCGGTGCTGAAGCTGGAGAAAAGTGATGAGGGTGTGTACTACTGCGCTGGTTGGGAAACGCACAGCCCTGTGCTCTGACCAGGTCCATGAGCAAAAAGGTCTCTGTCTCCCCGGGTGCTCCATCCCTGGCACCTTCCACTGTCTCTGGGACCCTGGGGTTGCCCCCGGGTCAGCTGTCAGCATCCTGGACTCTGGCGGATGCCCCATGTGCGGGGACATATAACCCTGCATATAATCCCACTGCATATAACCCTGGAGGCTAAGGAGTCTCTGGTGTGCAGGCTGGCACAGACCCAGAGAGCTGTCCAGTCTAGAGGGATTTTCTTGTTCTTTCTTTTTTTCCTCTTCTTTTTGCTTTTAGTTCTTCCTTTTTTTTCTGAGAGCAAAGATATTTAATATTTATTATTACTGCCTTTGGAAAATACATTGACTTTCAAAAACATGTGTAAATCACCCACAGTAACTGGTAATAAATTAGAGTAATAGTAAAAAATTTATCACTTGTGGTCAAA
Organism: Ailurus styani; assembly: GCA_002007465.1. Classification (NCBI taxonomy): domain Eukaryota; kingdom Metazoa; phylum Chordata; class Mammalia; order Carnivora; family Ailuridae; genus Ailurus; species Ailurus styani. Next base: position 14,298 of record LNAC01001681.1, read on the forward strand.
TCTCTACAAAGTTATATTTTTGTTTGTTTGATGGACAACTTTTTAAAGAAAATTCCTAGGTTTACTGAAAAATTACACAGAAAGTGCACAGAATTCCAATAAATCCTCATATAATTGGAATCATACAGTCTGCATCCATTTTAGACTGGCTTCTTTCAATTAGCAATATAAATTTAAGGTTCCTCCATGTCTTTTCATGGATTGATAGCTCACTTCTTATTGCTGAATAATATTTAATGGTATGGATGTGTCATAGTTTGTTTATCTGGTCACCTGTTGAAGGACATCTTGGCTGCTTCCAGCTTCTACTGATTATTAATAAAGTTGCTATATACAGTGCACAGTTTTGTATGGAAATAGTTTTTTTAAAACATCTTTTATTTAAATTAAATTCAATAACATATAACATATTATTGGTTTCAGGGGTACAGGCCTGTGATTCATCAGTCTTATGTAATACCTAGTGCTCATTACATCACATGCCCTCCTTAATTCCCATCACTCAGTTACCCCATCTCCCCACTTCCTTTCTCTCCAGAAATCCTAACTTTATTTCCTATGATTAAGAGTCTCTTATGCTTTGTCTCTCTCTCTGGTTTCATCTTGTTTTATTTTTTTCTGGCTTCCCCTATGATCCTCAGTTTTGTTTCTAAATTCCACATATCAGTGAAATCATATGATAATTTCTTTCTTTGACTTATTTCACCTAGTATAATAACCTCTAGTTCTATCCACAATGTTGCAATTGGAAAGATTTCATTTTTTGATGACCTCATAATATTCTACTATATATATTAATTTTATTTTTTCAGTGTTCCAAAATTCATTGTTTATGCGCCACACCCAGTGCTCCATGCAATAGGTGCACTCCTTAATACCCACCACCATGCTCACCCATTCCCCAATCCGCCCTTCCAAAACCCTCACTTTGTTTCTCAGAGTCCACAGTCTCTCATGGTTCGACTCCCCCTCCGATTTACCCCAATTCATTTTTCCTTTCCTTCTCCTGATGTCCTCCATGTTATTCCTTGTGCTCCATGAGTAGGTGAAACCATATGATAATTGACATTCTCTACTTGACTTATTTCACTCAACATAATCTCCAGCCCTGTCCATGTAGATACAAAAGTTGTATATTCATCCTTTCTGAAGGAGGCGTAATATTCCACTGTATATATGGACCATATCTTCTTTATCCATTCATCTGTTGAAGGGCATCTGGGCACTTTACACAGTTTGGTGATTGTGGACATTGCTGCTATGAACATTGGGGTACATACGGGCCTTCTCTTCACTACATCTGTATCTTTGGGGTAAATACCCAGAGTGCAATTGCAGTGTTATAGGGTAGTCTATTTTCAATTTTTTGAGGAATCTCCACACTGTTTTCCAAAGCGGCTGCACCAACTTGCATTCCCACAAACAGCGTAAGAGGGCTCCCCTTTCTCCACATCCTCTAGAATGCTTGTTGTTTCCTGCCTTGTTAATTTTGGCCATTCTGACTTGTATAAGGAGGTATCTCAATGTGGTTTTGATTTGATTTTCCTTGATGGCTAATAATGATGAACATTTTTTCATGTGTCTACTAGCCATTTGGATGGCTTCATTTACAGAACTGTCTGTGCATGTCTTCTGCTCATTTTTTGAGAGGATTATCTGTTTTTTGGGTGTTGAGCTTGAGGAGTTCTTTATAGATCTTGGATATCAGCCCTTTGTCTGTAGTGTCATTTCTGAATACCTTCTCCCATTCCATGGGTTGCCTCTTTGTTTTGTTGACTGTTTCCTTTGCTGTGCAGAAGCTTTTTATCTTGATGAAGTACCAAAAGTTTTTTGTTTCCTTTGCCTTTGGAGACATGTCTTGAAAGCAGTTGCTGTGGCCGATATGAAAGAGTTTACTGCCTATGTTCTCCTCTAGGATTTTGATAGATTCCTGCCTCACATTGAGGTCTTTCATCCATTTTGAGTTTATCTTTGTGTATGGTGTAAGACAATGGTTCAGTTTTATTCTTCTATACATAACTATCCAATTTTCCCAGCATCGTTTATTGAAGAGACTGTCTTTTTTCCACTGGATATTTTTTCATGTTTTGTCAAAGATTATTTGACCATAGAGTGGCTTGACCATATCTAGACTGTTTATTCTGTTCCATTGGTCTATGTGCCCGTTTTTGTGCCAGTATCATGCTGTCGTGGTGATCACAGCTAGTAGTAGAGCTTGAAATCAGGCAACGTGATGGCCCCAGCTTTGTTTTTCGTTTTCAAAATATCCTTAGGGGTTTGGGGTCTTTTCTGGTTCCATACAAATTTTAGGATTGTTTGTTCCAGCACTTTGAAGAATGCCGGTTGAATTTTGATCAGGATAGATGGAAAGTATGGATTGTTCTTGGTAGGAGAGACATTTTAACAATGTTTATTCTTCAGATGCATGAGCACGGAATGCTTTTCCAACTCTTTGTGTCTCCTTCCATTTCTTTAATGAATGTTCTGTATTTCCTCAAGTACAGAAACTTTGACTCTTTGGTTAGGTTTATTTTAAGGTATCTTATGGTTGTTGGTGCTATAGTAAGTGGAATCAATTCTCTAATTTCCCTTTCTATAAATTTCTTGTTAGTGTATAAGAAAGCAACTGACTTCTGTGGGTTGATTTTGTATCCTGCCACATTACTGAATTGCTGTGTGAGTTCGAGTAGTTTGGGGGTGGAGTCTCTTGGGTTTCTCATGTAAAGTATCATGTCATCTGCAAAGAGAGTTTGACGTCTTCTTTACCAATTTGAATACGTTTTATTTATTTTTGTTGTCTGATTGCTGTTGTTAGGACTCCTAATACGATGTTGAACAACAGTGGTGATAGTGGCCACCCTTGTCTTGTTCCTGATGTCAGTGGGAAGACTGTCAGCTTTTCCCCATTGAGAATGATATTGATTGTGGGTTTTTCATAGATAGATTTTATGAAGTTGAGGAATGTTCCCTCTATCCATAAACTTTGAAGAGTCTTAATCAGGAATTGATGATGTGTTTTGTCAAATGCTTTTTCTGCATCAGTTGAGAGGACCATGTGGTTCTTCTCTCTTCTCTTATTGATTTGTTCTATCACATTGATTGATTTGGGAATGCTGAACCACCCATGCATCCCAGGGATAAATTCCACCTTCTCATGGTGGATAATCTTTTTAATGTACTGTTGAATCCTATTAGCTACGGTCTTGTTGAGAATCCTGGCATCCATATTTAGCAGGGATAGTGTTCTGAAATTCTCCTTTTTGATGAGGTCTTTGCCTAGTTTGGGGATCAAGGGAATGCTGTCTTCAGAGACAGAGTCTGGAAATTTTCCCTCTGTTTCTGTTTTTTGAAACAGCTTCAGAAGAGGTATTATTTCTTCTTTGAATGTTTGGTAGAATTCCCCCAGGGAATCCGTCAAGTCCTGGACTCCTGTTTTTTGGGAGTTTTTTGATCACTGTTTCAGTCTATTCTAGTTGTCAATTTCTTCCTGTGTCTGTCCCGGAAGTTTATAGGTTTCCACCAATGCATCCATTTCGTCTAGGTTGCTTAACTTATTGGCATATAGCTGTTGATAATACTTCCTGATGGTTGTTTGTATTTCCTTGATTTTAGTCATGATCTCTTCCCTTTCATTCATAATTTGATTAATTTGAGTCCTCTCTCTTTTCTTTTGGATTAGTTCAGCCAGTGGTTTATTGATCTTATTAATTCTTTCAAAGAACCAGCTTCTAGTTTCATTGATGTGTTCTCCTGTATCTCTAATTTCTAACTCATTGATCTCTGCTCTAATCTTAATTATTTCCCTTCTTGTGCGTGTGGCTGGCTTTATTTGTTGTTGATTTTCCAGTTCCTTAAGGTGTAAAGAGAGTATTTGGTGTATTTGGGATCTTTCAATTTTTTTGAGTCAGGCTTGTATGGCTATGTATTTTCCCATCAGGACCGCCTTTGCCATATTCCATAAGTTTCTGACTGATGTGTCTTCATTCTCATTGGTTTCCATGAATTGTGTAAGTTCTTCTTTGATATCCTGGTTGATTAAAACATTCTTGAACAGGATGGTCTTTAGCCTCCAAGTGTTTGAATTTCTTCCAAACTTTTTCTTATGGTTGAGTTCCAGTTTCAAAGCATTGTTGTCTGAGAATAAGCAGGAAATAATCTCAGTCTTTTGTTACCGGTTGAGCCCTGAGCTGTGACCCAGTATGTGGTCTATTCTGGAGAAAATTCCATGTGCACTTGGGAAGAATGAGTATTCTGTTGTTTTAGGGTGGAATGTTCTGTATATATCTACTGAGGTCCATCTGGTCCAATGTTTCATTCAAAGCTCTTGTTATCTCCTTGATAACATTTTTAACTCCTGCCAGATCAGCTTTCACTTCTGCCCTTAGAGATTCTATGTTGCCACTAATGGTCTTCTCCAACCTAGCAATTGCCTGGACAGTTTTTACCCTGAATGCCATTTCTGACATATTGTTTATGTCCATATCCAGAAGTTCTGTTGCAGAGGTCACAGTGTCTGAATTTTTCCTCCGTTGGGTGTTCCTCCTCATAGTCATTTTGGTGAAATGTGGTTGAGGGGATGTATAGCTGAATATATCAACCATGATTCAGTGAAGTTGCCCTCTCCACAGATGTTCTCCTGCCCCCATGGAGATCCAGAAGTATTTAATCTTACATCTCAGGCTGATTTCATGGGTGTTCAGAGTGTTCTGGTGCGTGTTTAGCTCACTTCAGTGGGCCAGTTGAAGCAGGGTCTCCTACCTCTCTGACATTTGCTCCTCCATTCAGAATTGTGATATTTAGAAGATTACTCTGAAGTAACATTCATGACTTCTTCCACAGTAACTAGTGTGTGTGATCAGTTGGGGATGGATAATAGAACAATGGAAAGAATGATTTTATGAGATGTTCTTAGACTTTATTCAGCATTAATTTCATAATATGATGTTGCTTCTATTAGTCAAAATCATTGTGTCTCACCCACCTCAGAAATGAAATGAATGAGTTGATCCCAAATCATCAGGATACTTTAATAATCCATCTATGCAAAATCTATCACCCATGAGGTAATATGACCCCCTCTCTTATAGTTAAAATGTCAATCTCACTTCAACAGACATCAATGGAGTCAGGACTGTACTCGGTCCTGTTCATTCTAACAAGATGCTTTCAGTGTTGTTAGAACCAGCCATTTAAATAACCATTTAATTAGCAATCATTTACTTAGGACAAGAGGGCTTGTTGGCAGCTGGCTGGATTGGCTTTACTTGGTGTTGCCAAAGTGTCCTTGGTGGAGTGCACCTTATCCACAAGGAGAAGGGCATATAGAGGAAATGACTCCATATATACTTGTTGTTTTCTCTAAATAAGAATTGTTTGCACCATGCACAAGCCCACTGTCCTCTCAGTCTGTAACTCAAACAATATGGACCCATGTTGAAAACTGAGATTTATATTGACTCGGGATGACTTTTCATAACAGTATCTTCATATTTGGCTAAGTTCTCTCTAACCAAACTATTAAATCAGATCTCAGAGTCACTCCTCTGTGGAGTCAGGTGCTAAGAGGAAACAGTTCATTTGTATTAGGAAATGAGAAAGACAAATGAAGGAACATCCTCAAAACAGAGCACAGGTAAGTTTCTGCCCCTTCTCCTCTCCTTCTTTTTGCACATGCCGGAGGTTTTATTTTTGACCCAGGTTTCAGTAGAAGGTAAGGGTGTTGGGCTTTTTCACAGTGAGGCCTGTGTTAAATATAAACCTCCTGCTGCAAAAACAGAATTTCAGGGAGACAGATGAGGAGTTAATGATTCTGAGGTATCAATTTCCTACAGATGATTTGGACTTTCAGCAATCATATTTATGAATACTGTTAAGTTGTACATAAAATTTGAATCTTCACTTGAAAATGCATTTAGTTCAGCTTAGGCTTCCTCAGAGAAGTTCTTCCCAACATATGGCAGCAAGTGTTTTCCTACTTGTGGCTGGAGGATCAGTAATAACAGCTTTCCTTTCCTTTTCTTTCTTTTCTTTTTGTTTTTTCCTTTTCCTTTCTCTTCTTCTTTCTTTTCATCCTCTTTATTTCTCCCTTTCTCTCCCTCTTCCTTTCTTCCTTTCTTGTCAAGAATTTGACTAACTTTATAAGTAGTTAGTAAACAGGGAGAGAAGGGGCAAGATGGCAGAGAAGTAGGAGTCCCTGTTTCAACAGGTCCCCTGACATGAGCTAAATATCTACCAGAACACTCTGAGCACCCATGAAATCACCCTGAGATGTAAGATTATACACTTCTGGATCTCTTTGGGGGCAGTAGATCATCCTCAAGGAGGTAAAGCAGAGTAGGTGTGCTAGACTGATACTGGAGGATAAACAGAAGGGGGAGGGAGCCACCAGAAGGAACCCACTGGAAAGTAATACCCCAATACAAAAGTCCCCTGTGCTCAGGGACCAGCATTAACTTGGAGTCTGGTTAAAAGCACTTAAAAAGAGCAAAAGGTCTTACGGGGCAACTTGTGGAATCGGGCAGCCACAGGCACAGTCCTAAGCTCATGGTCCCAGGACAGTCACAGCCGGCGACCACCTGTTCCTGAGAGAGCCTGGCGGGGGCCCCAGTCGGTGGTCCCTGGGCCTGTGTCTTTCCAACACTTGCACCACCGCCTGGGCTGGGCGTACCCCCGCCCATCCCTGAGACAATCTGGTGTGGGTGCCGGCCTGCGGACTCTAAACCCGCAGCCTTCTGCAAACTGCACTGCTGCTGGGTCATGGGTGTGGACCCCAGACAGCAGTTCAGACAGCCCACAGGATCAGGCTCTTTGGGACCAAGATTGCTTGCAGTCTTAGTGGCATGGGGGTGCAGAGACAAGTAGGGGTCTTGGGCGATCACTGAGACAGTGACTGGGAATGCGCACCACCTGTGGGAGGCTGTGGTGTTGAGTGGAGATTGCAGAGGGTGAGTCTGTGTTCTGGACCATCCAGGGAGGAGCAGAGTGAGGCTTCTCTCTGAGGTAAAGGACTGGGTGCCAACAACTTGCTTTTTCCACTAGCCCTCTAAAAGCCTCAAAAAGCCTCCTGAGAACAAAAACCTCCAGAGAACAAAAACCTGAAAAACCAGTTTCCAGAGCCCAGCCCCTCAATAGGGGGCAGGGAGACTCAGCCCAAGCAAGACTGACTGAAAAGCAGTGTGGCAGGCCCCTCCCCAAGAAGACAAGCCAAAAGAACAAGAGGACAATAACCACAGGATTCCCGTAAGACTGTAAAACCCCAACATCAGGGGAAAACAATATAATAAGCCCCTGGTATTGCCCCAAAACCTATATATTTCCTAGACACAACTTTTTTTTAATTCATTCTCATGATTCTTCTTTTATTTTTTAAACTACTGACCATTACGACTAGATATTTAATACAACATATTACATAATAACTTTTTAACTTTTTTTTTTTTTTTTTATTTTTTTTTTTTTTTTTTTTTTTTAATTTTTTTTTTTTTTTTTTTTTTTTTTTATTTCACAGAGGGAGAGAGATCACAAGGAGGCAGAGAGGCAGGCAGAGGGAGAGGAGGGAAGCAGGCTCCCCGCTGAGCAGGGAGCCCGATGCGGGCCTCGATCCCAGGACCCTGAGATCATGACCTGAGCCGAAAGCAGAGGCTTTAACCCACTGAGCCACCCAGGCGCCCAACTTTTTAACTTTTTAAACTTTTTTCATACATATACCTGCATTTCTTTTTCTTGTTTTCTTTTTAATATATATACAGATATAAGCTTCAAGGTAATCTTTTTTCCATATTCAATACTACCCCTGTATATAAGCCAGTTTTAATTTCCCTGTATCTCTGGAAAGTTGAGGGGGAAGAGATTCCTCACATACAGAGGAAGGATCATCAGAATAACGTCAGACCTATCCGGAGACACCTGACAAACATAACAAGATACCAGGAATTACTGAAAGAACCTTCCTCACCCACATAAAGGGTTTATAACCACCTTCCCTCTTATTCATCTGTCAGTGTTTCTGTGTATTTGTTTTTGTCCCATATAAATCTTATTCTTGGGATTCATTTTGGCTGGGTTTCTGTTCTTTTTTCTTTCTTGTCTCTTACCTTTGTCAGTTTCTGTTTGTTCATTTTTGGTTTATGTACTTTATAAATATTAATTTTGGGACTCATTTTGGCTGGGTTTTTTTCCCTTTCTCTTTTTTTTTTTTTAATTTTATTTTTATTATTTGCCCAAGGGGTACAGGTCTGTGAATCATCAGGCTTACATCTTTCACAGCCCTCACCAAAGCACAAACCCTCCCCAATGTCCATAACCCATCCACCCTATCCCTACCCTCCCACCCCCCAGTAACTCCCTTTCTCTTTCATCTCATTTCTGTGTTGACTTCGGATGCTCTGAATCTTTCCAAGGGGCACCTTGACTGGATCATGGTTGATATATTCAGCTATACATCCCCTCAACCACCTCTCACCAAAATGACTAGGAGGAGGAACACCCAGCAGAGGATAAATTCAAACACTGTGATCTCTGCCACAGAACTATTGGATATGGACATAAACAGTACATTGGAAATGGCATCCAGGGTGAAAATTGTCCAGTCAATGGATAGATTGGAAACCATTAATGGCAACATAGAATCTCTAAGGACAGAACTGAAAAATTATCTTGCAGAAGTCAAAAATACTATCAAGGAGATCCAATCTTATCTAAATTCTCTAACAACTAGGATAACTGAGGCAGAAGATCAAATTAGTGGTCTAGAAGACAAGCTGATAGAAGAGCAGGATCAGGAGGAGGTCTGGAACAAACAATTTGGAAGCTATTAAAACAGAATTAGGGAAATAAATGATGTCATGAAACGTTCCAATGTCATAATGTTTGGGATCCCTGAGGGAGTGAAGAAATAGAGAAGACTAGAAGATATAGTTGAACAAACACTGGATGAAAATTTCCTTAATCTGGGGAATGGAACAAGTGTTCATGTCCTAGAGGCAGAGAAGACGACCCCCAAATTCAGCGAGTCTAGAAAGACCCCAGACACTAAAATGTGAGATTCAAGAATCATAATGTCAGACGGGAGGCCTTAAGGGTAGCTAGGGGGAAGAGATTCCTCACATACAGAGGAAGGATCATCAGAATAACATCAGACCTATCTGGAGACACCTGATAAGTCAGAAAGGGCTGGCAAGACATATTCAGGGCACTAAATGAGAAGAACATGCAGCCAGGAATACTTTATCCAGCAAGGCTGGCATTCAAAATGGATGGAGAGATAAAGAGCTTCCAAGACTGGAAAGGTCTAAAAGATTGTGTGACCACCAAGCTGGCACTACAAGAAATATTAAGGGGGGGGTCTACAAAATAAGAAAGAACCCAAGAGTGACATATAAGAGATAGTTACAGAGACAATGTATAGAAACAAGGACTTCACAGACAACATGATATCGATAAACACTTACCTTTCAATAATCACTCTCAACATGAATGGCCTAAATATCCCCACAAAAAGGCATAGGGTTGCAGACTGGATAAAACAACAGGACCCATCCATATGCTGACTACAAGACACACATTTTGAACCAAAAGATACATCCAGGCTGAAAATGAAGAGATAGAGAACCATCTTCATGCCAATGGGCCTCAAAAGAAAGCTAGGGTAGCAATTCTCATATCAGATAAATTAGATTTTAAGCTAAAGACTGTAGTCAGAGATATAGAAGGACACTACATCATCCTTAAAGGGTCTCTCCACCAAGAGGATCTAACAATTGTAAATATTTATGCACCCAACATGGGAGCACAGCCAACTACATAAGCCAACTGTTAATCAAAATAAAGACTCATATTGATATGAATACATTAATTGTTGGGGATCTGAACATGCCACTCTCAGCAATAGACAGATCATCTAAGCAGAAAATCAGCAAAGCAACAAGAGCTTTGAATGAAACATTGGACCAGATGGACCTCAGTAGATATATACAGAACATT
>LNAC01001681.1:29307-53020 GCA_002007465.1 Ailurus styani
TGGTGATGTTCCTAGGAAGAAGTTGCTGCAGTTGAGGTCGAAGAGGTTGCTGCCTGTGTTCAAGGAGGGCACATATTGCATGGAGCACTTGGTTGGTGCATAAACAATGAATCTTGGAACACTGAAAAACATAAAATTAAATTAAGATGTTAAAAAAAAGAAAAAATAGCAATGAGGTATAAAAGTATACATATTTCCTTTAAAAATAAGAATAAATAAAAATAAAAATTAAAAATTAAAAATAAATTAAAAATATAAATAAATAAAATAAATTAAAAAATAAAAAATATATAAAAATCACAATCTGAAAATTTCTGGCCACACCTGAACATTTGTGGCCACTGTTTTGTGCTGGGTGTTCTTTATGTTCTATCCCCAGAATAGGTTCAGGAACACAGTCTTGGGTAGAGGAAAGGGCACTACTTGGAGAGGTCACTTCTAAACATTGGGATCAGGAGAGTTTTTAGTATATCACTTCCATACCCTTATTGTCTCGTAGAAAACCTTTATGGCTTTTGATTTTTATTTTAAAATTTATTGTTTGAAAGAATTCACATGTTACTTCATATTTAAAAACATGCATATCATTGAGCATGTAGACACACCCTGTGAAATCTGATTGTTAGAAATGTGTGTAATAGCTTATCTTGACCACTATTTTTCCCCCCTTCTCCATCAACCTTTGTTTCTTTAGAAAACAAAATCTTGTTTTCTCTGCTGATTCCTGCTGACTCCATCTGCCAAGTTAGAGACAAGGTTCATGCTTGGAGAGCTCAGAGTAGTTTCTTGGGTTGAATGTGTCTTTTCTCACTGAGGGACAGATACCAGTTACTACAGAGAGGGCCACAAATAAGTCCTATTTACACTATAGGATAATTTCCTTGGTTTCTTTACATCTCTTGTGTCTAGGTGCAGATACAGGAATGAGATAATCTCAACCAGAACTGCACAAATCATAGTTTTGTTCAAGTAGTTGTTTGGCACTTTTATTGCCTGAAAGAAAACTTGATCTGCTACCTTTCATTGAAAGTTGCTAGAAAACCAGCCTCACATGTTCATCTGGACACAGAAAAGAAGGACTTAGTGTGTCCCCTGCTGTGGGAACACAGATTTCTCCCCCAGCCAAAGAACAAGCATGGATGCTGAGGGACACAAAGGGTAGAATCTGTGAAATCTTCTGTTTCCTCCTCAGGATCAATGCTCCACTTTTCTTCTCATTGCTCTTTACCCCAGGTAATTAACCCTCATGGATTACAATCGTGGGAATCTTTGCTCTGTTTTCCAATGGAAAGTTGGTTAATGGAAACTGAAGCTCAAAGAACCATCACCATGTCACCTGACAAAATCACCTCTTCTTGGGCACTAGATTTCCAAGCTTAGAGATCCAGGGGCCTGGAAAAAAAGAAACAAATTCCTCCAGTGGGTTGATTGGTGTAAAAGGGAATGAGTTCTCCTACATGTACTACTTGGTTCCTGGTCATGAACCTCTGGGTATGGTGGGAGTTGGCACTATAAGTTAACACCTGCAAGGATGCAGACCCCCTTCAGGGAGGAAACCCTAAGCTTACTCTCTCCCACATCCCAGTCTCTTGCTGATGCTTCCATTGGCTGCTCCCAAACAATAACAGAGAATAAAGAAACCATTTATGCAGTCCCTGAGGGTGCTCCTCATAATGCCCAAGGCACAGTAAAGGGAGGTAATTGTCCATGTGGAAAAGCAAAAGAATGAAATCAAGCAGACAGTCATATAAGTGAGTTGTATTTGCCCCCCCCCAAATAAAATAAGTTTCAGAGTTGGGAAATGTTATCTTGTTCCTTTCATTTCACTTTCCACAAAACCACTCTAACAGAACAGGATGTGCTCTGTTCTCTCAGGAACAAAATAGAAAACTGGACAAGTGTTGAAAGATTATCAGTAAATTTCGTGGTTATCTAGTTAATTAACTTAGCAGAGGGGAGCATGCAGATTATTTTTAATGCTTTTATTCTTCTGTTACATCAGGGATCTCAGGTATTTTTCAAGTTATTAAGTAAGTCATCACCACCTAATTTGAATAAAATAAAGAGATCTCTGTGTTGATAAATGGATATAGGGCTTTATGAATCAGTATTATGATGAGTCCAGTTCTGTGTTCTTGATATTCTTTAATATAATAAGCAAAGTTATAGTAGTGAGCCAATCCTAACTCTTATGAAAAAAGTAGAGAGGCTTTATTATACCACTTTCATCAGGTCAACTAAAATCCAGCCTCTCACATTTGATATAATTGATTTATCTTTTCTGTCCTTCCTTCATCTACCCTCCTGCCATCTATAAGTCAACATTTAACTGTTTCACTCACAAACTGATCATTCTTATCTACTGTAATTCTGTTGCCTTTATTTTTTTAACTTCTAAATTGAAGTTACCTAGTGGTTACCAAAAATATGTATTTGTATTTTGAAAGTGATAGAATTAGCATTTGTGGTTCACAGGTCAACAGATTTCTTTGATTGCTTTCCTTTGCTCAAGGAAAAAGAATTAAGTTGTCTTTTGAAATTTAATAAACATAATGTCCTGATAAAATTTTAGTTAATAGCTATTGTTACTGAGAACTCCTTATGTACTAGGTAAGTAAGCATTGTATTAAGCACTTTGTATACTTCTTGTTATGTAATGTCTCAGTATCAGAGGAAGGAGGAAAGGGAGTCTGATGGCTACTAATGCACCCTCACAGATGTCACTAACCCTATCCTAAATGTCTGGTTTGACATAATTTCCCATTGACTTGCATTCTTATTTATAGACTATATGGCGAAATGGTATAATTATCTCATAGAAAAAGTAAGGTGCTCAGAGACTTTCAGTAATTGTGAAAAGCTCATTCTGAAGGTACTGGTAATGAACAAAATGGAATTCATATTCATTTAGCTGCCATATAATATGCTAGATGTTGAGTCTGTGGAGGAAATCATGTGATCACCATAAACATCCTGCAAATACACCTATTTCATGGAAGAAAGAATTGATGCTTAGAGAAGCTGCAGGGTGGAAACTTTACATCCTATGGCATGGTGTGATTCAGTGGTAGTGGGTTCAGGGATGGTTATTGCACAAAATAGTTCTGATGAAGAGACCAATCCTGAATACCAGCAGGACAAAGGCCTGGAAAAGGGTGGGAGGAGGACTGCAAGAACTAACCCTCCTCCCATGTGTAGTGATGTCTTCCTGAGGATGAGCAGGAGACAGACAGAGAAACATGAGGGACCTTCCAAAAGAGAAACTATTTTCAACTGGTAAGTTTAGTGTCCTCCAACATCAGAATTCAGAAGAGACGACATATATAAATTAACGACAGTAATGACACTTCCCTCCCCTGTAACATAACCAGAGTTGCAGCCTCTGTTTGTTGTAACTAGTGTGCCCTGGTCAAGTGTGCCTATGTGAGGGTCACAGTGGGGACAAAAATCCATCCCATGATCACCCCTCTCTACATTCTGAGCAGTCTTCATCAGCCTGGAAAAAGGTGCCTATTATAATTATTTTGCCAAGGCTGTGCCCTTTTTTCATTAGTTAAAAACAAGCCTTCTGTGATATGAAACTTTGTTCAGAAGGTAGTAACTGTATAGAATTATGTAGACAAGATACAAGATTTTTAGAAAACTTAATCTGTGAAACTTCCTGACCCTAAAAAAAAAAAGATAAACTAATCTAAAAAGAATTTTTCCAAGGAACCAATGAAAATACTATTGTTTGAATTTAGGAACAAATTTTACAATTCAGATCCTTGAGAGAAAATGACAGTCATGAGATATGCAGTAAAACAGCAGCAATAACAAAACCTGGTGTTTGCATACACCTCAGGGGCTCCAGACTGTGCAGTCAGAGGATGTCACTTGGAGCATCTCCAGAGTTGTCTTCTGTGGAGCAGAGATGCTGCCATCTACACCACTGACTTATGTGAAGACTATGAGATGAAACATCCCAGATGTTTAGCATCCAGATTGATGGAGGACTCAATATTATTATCAGTACTTCTTTTAAATTTCATGTCTGTCTCTACTCCCTACCAAGAAATAATTGGGACAATTAATTTAGAAAAATCTTCCTTAAGGCACATTTGCAATATTTCTATCTTCACTACATATATCTGTGTCTATGTCTTTGTCAGTCTCTGTCTGCATCTCTGTCTCTCATCTACATGTCTATGTCACTTTCTCCATCTCTGTCTCTATCATCTGTCTGTATCCATTTACTCCTGTCTACCCATCCTGAAATGGACTGGTGGGATTGTTGTTGCCACAACCTGACCAGTATTCTCCAGAAAAATCAGAAACCTCATCAGAAATTGTGTGGAATGGTGGCCCACATTTCCTTCCACTGGTCACACACACTGATCTGATCCTTTTGCCATTAGGGTTCTCAGGTCTCCACATTGTCCATGGAGGGAAAGCCTGGGTAAACAAGATGGCCAGTTACAAACAATCACTTATCAACTTTCTCTGAGCTAATAAGTTCATACTTCCATCTGTTCAAATTATGTGAGAACCCTAAGAAATTAAATAATGCCTTCTCCAAATATTTTGAGGAAAAGTCCATTTTGTTCTCTCTGTATCTAACTCTCTCTCTCTCTTTCCAGTTAGTAGTCAAAGTGACACAACAAGAAATATCTACATCCATAGTAGAAAAAAGGGACAATTACATTTATGTACCATACTCAACATTGTACCTGCTACCTTAGCCATTTACTGTTACCAACAAAAATGAATCAGGCTTTGGCTATCTGATACATATTTAGTCTCTCCTAACACCTGCTCAGAGGCAATGAGAACAATAAATAGGCAGCACTGGGACATTCTGTCTCCTCAACTGGGATTCTTTTTATACAGTCTCCACAGAACACAGTAGATGAAGCCATGTACAAATGTACAAAATATTAGAGGAACCAAACAGTCCTAACAACAACTCTTGAGTTCTGGACTCTCAGCCTTTCCATAGGACAAGCTTATCCCCAGTGCAAGCCTCAGTCTCAGCCCCCACCCTGTGCTCTCTGACAGGTACTTCAGTCCTAGAATCAAAGGGAAGAAGAAGACAGCCACCAGCTGTGCCTGCAGGATGCCAGCCTTCCTGCTGCAACTTCCCATTAACCTGATTGCCTCCTGATGACAGCTCCTGTTTGAGGTTGTTGAAAACCACCTGAAAGTTAGGACCCATCGGTTCTTTTCCTGAGATTCCCAGGGAATATCTGTGGTTCAGGCTGCATGAGAAGGGACTTGAAATGGACAGAGCGCACATGACTGAGGTCATAGACATGAATGTGAGGGTCAGATGTGGAGCCAAATGAAAGAAGATGAATACAAGTGCTGCTGGGATACAAGTGCTCCCAAGTAGGACCTTTTTCCCTGTGTCTGTGACCTTGCCAGTTTCTGCACAAGCCTTGTCTCTGGTGCAGCCTCTGTACATACATGCTGAATTAATCTGTGAATCAATGAATCCCAGGAAGCGTTACTGAGGAAGCACATTCAGAGTATTTCCTGTAATGAATCCTAAGCATGCATTCTGGAAACTTGAGAGAAATATATACACAGTCACCTCTGCAAATACATACATACTTATGTGCATATATATGTATATATATTCTTATTACATGGTATATAATATATTATGTTATAAAAAGTACACAGAGAAGAAATAAAGTGTCTTGTTTAAGAATGTGCATTCTAGAAATAGATCCTTTTGTTCAAGTTATTGTTCTGCCACTTACTCATGTCAGACCTTTGATAAAATGCCTTGTGTGTCTGAGAAAGTGCTCAACATCACTCGGCATCAGAGAAATACAAATCAAAACCACAGTGAGATACCACCTCACACCAGTCAGAATGGCTAAAATCAACAAGTCAGGAAACGACAGATGTTGGCGAGGTTGCAGAGAAAGGGGAACCCTCCTACACTGTTGGTGGGAATGCAAGCTGGTGCAGCCACTCTGGAAAACAGTATGGAGATTCCTCAAAAAGTTGAAAATGGAGCTACCCTACGACCCAGCAATCGCACTACTGGGTATTTATCCTAAAGACACAAAGGTAGTGATCCTCAGGGGCACGTGCACCCGAATGTTTATAGCAGCAATGTCCACAATAGCCAAACTATGGAAAGAACCTAGATGTCCATCAACAGATGAATGGATAAAGAAGATGTGGTATATATATACAATGGAATACTATGCAGCTATCAAAAGAAACGAAATCTTGCCGTTTGCAACGACATGGATGGAACTGGAGGGTATTATGCTGAGCGAAATAAGTCAATCAGAGAAAGACAATTATCATATGATCTCTCTGATATGAGGAACTTGAGGGGCAGGGTTGGGGGTCGTGGGGGGTAGGGAGGGAAAAATAATGAAACAAGATGGGATGGGGAAGGAGACAAACCATAAGAGACTCCTAATCTCACAAAACAAACTGAGGGTTACTGGGGGGTGGGAGGGTAGGGATAGGGTGGATGGGTTATGGACATTGGGGAGGGTTTGTGCTTTGGTGAATGCTGTGAAAGATGTAAGCCTGATGATTCACAGACCTGTACCCCTTGGGCAAAGAATAAAAATAAAATTAAAAAAAATGCCTTGTGTGTCAAAAGCCTCCCTTTTCTTAACTGAAATATGAGAACAATAATAAAAGCACCTACTTAGTAGTCTTTGTGAAGGTTAAAAGAGATAATGGAACCAACATAGTTGTCACACAGCACCTACCTTGTAAAAATGCCTATAATATTGTGAGCTATTAATGTTATGAAAAATAAAGAAAATAAAATCTTTATTTTTGAAAGTGTTTAAAATAATGAATAAACTAAATTTTACCTTCATTTTCTTCCCTGTTTGAATAATTAACAAAGTGAAAACACATTTTTTTTCATAAATGTATCTTAAGTGGCCATTTATCTCCCTTCTTGGGTCCTAGCATCTGAAACCCTCTTCTATGTCCAGGGAATTCCCAACCTTATGAGTTTTTGTGAAAGAATGAATTCATTTCTAGTACAGGAAGGAAAAATGTCAGATACTGTTTCTTAGTCTTCCTTGAGGTAGTCACATAGAAAATGTGGGCTCCCCCAATTAGACACATTCACACAACCGTCATCCTGTCTTCATACAACACATGCATAGACATGCAGATACACACACACACACACAGACAGACCCATTCACATAAGAACACACACACAAATGAACACATATGCACAGAAACACACACACACACACACACACACACACACACACACACACAATCTGGAAGGAGATGCCTGGCAGCAATGGTGGAGCAGGGGACCTCCCTCCAGAATGGTTGTGAATAACTCCTCTTTGTCTCCCCATACTTCTTATTCCCAGGGAACAACTTCCTGCATAGGAAGAGTCAGTCCTCTTAGTTGTAGGTCATTGGCCTTCTGGTCTACTACCTTCAACCTCCTCAACATTCAACTACCCAGTATGAATCAGTTAAGAAATGATATTTATTGAAAAGCAGGGGAAATAGGACAGCTGCCTCAGGAGAAAATTCAGCCATCCTGACTTCTTCCTCTCTTTTCTCCTCAGGCAGGATCCAAACCAGAGTTCACATCAGCTCCACGTGATACGTGACAGAGCCACACACAAGTTTTAGGCAGAACTGTTTCAAGTTTTAATACATGCAAACATTTAGAGAAAACCACATGGAAACCATAAAAGGCAAGCTAAAAAGCTTTGCTGAAGAAGATATGGAGGAAAGGAGGAATATGGAAAAATGCAGAAAAATTAAATACTAATAATATGTGACTGATTTTCAAGGATACTACTTCAAAATGGTCACCAAAGCTTCTTCACAAGGAAAGTTGGTGTAGATAATAATGGTTGACAGTATGGGGACATTAAATTTGAGAAATGCTAGTAGTAGAAATCATATGTAATTATTATCAAAAATTTACTATATTCCAGAACCTGGACTAGCAGTTATTAGACTGAAATACTCTCAGTTATTTAATATACACTAACTTCTGTGATAGGATTGTTATTACATCTATTTTCGGATGAGGATTTTGAGACAGAAAGAAATTAATAAATTTTCATAGTTTTAGGCAGCTCCTGAGTGACAGAGATAAACAGTTCATAGTCTCAGACATGAAAACATGTGTCAATAGTATGAGTTGCTCAGAATATGAAGTGAATTAAAACAAAAATACAAAACGCTGTTCATATGGGCCTGTGAGTCATCAATGTATTTATAGTCCACAAAATAACATTTATGTTCATGTATCTGCAAAGAAGAAATCTAAAAATCCAGACACCGTAATAGAGAGAGTTTCAGCTCCTGGTGAGATGGTCATGGGGATTTTTAACTTCATCTTTATTTTTTCTCTAAGTTTCTTCAAGGACAATGCTTACCCACATGCCCTACTTAGCAGCTCTGTGACTTCCCTTGAATCACATGTCACCCTTCTATACCTCACTGTCCTAATCTATGAAAAGAAAACTACAAGCATCCATATCATGTGATTGTTGTGACAATGGAAAAGGTGAAGAACATGTAGGAAAAAAAAAAAGCCCAACAATAAAAATACTCATTAGATGTTAGCTTACTTTTTTTTTTTTGGAGGGGCAGAGTGAAAGAATCTTAAGCAGTCTCCACGCTCAGCACAAGCCCAATGTAGGCCTCAATCTGAGGGCCCTGAGATCATGACCTGAACTGAAATTAAGAGTCAAATACTTAATAGACTGAGATACCCAGACACCCTAAGTATTTGCTCTTCTGTAAGTTAGTATTTTTTAAACATGAAATATTTTAAAACACTATACCGAGAAACTGTGTTCCTAAAATAGCTCCTGGAAAGCAGAAACCATTCTCATTTCCATAAAAATCAAGACTAAACTACTAAACAAACCACTTCTTCACTGCAGGACAATACAAGGAATTGTCCCCCACAGTGTAGACAGAACTGATACTGCACATTAACTGACACAAATCATTACAATGTGCTGCAGAACCTGAGTGATTAAGTGTCTCCAGATAATAAGTAAAATGCCAGTAAACCATCCATTAGCTTTTCAATATAAAACAATAAAAATTCTATTTCTAATAGTAGAATTTACAGTACAGTTTTTGTGGAAATATAGATATCTCCTTACAACCTTCCTATATAAACTACTAACATTAATGATAAATTTCCCTACTAATGTCAACATATTCATTCACTCTATTGCCTACTTGAAGGCCCCACGGGCTACTCAAATTTGAGATCGACTGGGAGAAAGAGGGATTTTCAGGCCAGGCACATACAAGAGATAGAATTACGTGTGATCCTTCAACCCTTCCTCTTCCACCTCAGTTGGGCTTGTGTTCACTGACTGTCTTTTTAACCCACACTGTGACCATGAAAGATTCTTTATAGGGTGACCATTGCCTTCTTGAGCCTGAATAGAAACTTCCTAGTCCCTTATATTTTTTATGGAAGAAAATTAGAGGCCAGAACCTAAATGGAACACATGAAAGGGGGAGACAAACACTTTCCAAAAAGAATGAATGTGCACTACTGGGTATTTACCCCAAAGATACAGATGTAGTGAAAAGAAGGGCCATATGTATCCCAATGTTCATAGCATCAATGACCACAATCACCAAACTGTGGAAAGAGCTGAGATGCCCTTCAATAGATGAGTGGATAAAGAAGATGTGGTCCATATACACAATGGAATATTACACAGCCATCAGAAAGGATGAATACCCCACTTTTGTATCAAAATGGACAGGTCTGGAGGAGATTATGCTGAGTGAAATAAGTCAAGCAGAGAAATTCAATTATCATATGGTTTCACTTACTTGTGGAATATAAGGAATAAAATGGAGGGCTCTAGGGGAAGAGAAGGAAAAGTGAATTGGGGTAAATCAGAAAGGGAGATGAACCATGAGAGACTCTGAACTCTGAGAAACAAGCTGAGGGTTGTGGAGGGGTGGGGGAAGGGGGGATGGGTGAGCCTGGTGGTGGGTATTAAGGAGGGTACGTGTTGCATGGAGCACTGGGTGTGGTGCATAAATAATGAATCTTGGATCACTGAAAAAAATAAATAAAAAATAAAATAAAATTGGAAAAAAAGATAAAAATAAGTATATGACTTCCTTATAGTTCTAAATACAGTTATTTACATTAAATTTATATTATATCAAACATTGTAAAAAAAGAATTTTAATACTAAGTAACATGTGAATTTTTTTAACAGTAAATTTTAAAATAAAAATCAAAAGCCATACAGGTTTTCTATGAGACAATAAGGGTATGGAAGTGACATAATAAATCTCTACTGATCCCAATGTTTAGAAGTGATCCCTCCAAGTTGTGCCCTTTCCTCTACCAGAGACTGTGTCTCTGAACCCATTCTGGGGGTGGAACATAAAGAACAACCAACACAAAACAGTCAACAGAGATTTCCAGGTATGCCCAGAAAATTTCAGAATTGTGATTTTTAGAAGATGACCCTGAGGTAAAAGACATGACTTTTTCCACAGCGCTAGTGTGTGTGATCAGTTGGGAATGGATAATAGAACTATGGAAACTATGATTATTTTGAGATTTAGACTTTATCCAGCATTAATTTCATAATATAATGTTGCTTCTATTACTAAAAATCATTGCATCACAGCCACCTCAGGAATGAAATAAATGAGTCAAGCCCAAATCATCAGAATATTTCAAGCATCCATCTATGCAAAATCATGAGTTAATGTGAGATCCTCTGTCATAGTCAAAATGTCAATCTCACTCCAACAGACATTAATGGAGTCACCACCATACTTGGTCCTGTACATTCTAACAAGATGCTCTTAGTGTTGTTAGAATCAGCCATTTAAACAACCACTTAATTAGCAACCATTTACTTAGGACAGGAGGGTTGGTTGGTCTGTGGCTGTTTTGGCTTTACTGTGTGTAACCAAAGTGTCCTTGGTGAAAGGAGGGGGAGATGAATCATGAGAGACTGTGGATTCTGAGAAACAAACTGAAGGTTTTGGAGAAGAGGGAGGTGGGGGGATGGGTGAGTCTAGTGGTGCTTATTAAGGACGACACATATTGCATGGAGCACTGGGTATGGTGCATAAACAATGAACCTTGGAACACTGAAAAAATAAAATAAAAAAATTTTAAAAAAGGACTAAAATAAATCTGGCTGTCTGAGAGATCAACTAATTTATATACCAGCCTACCCAATTAGAAACCAAATATTTCTAAATAGTCAGGGATCCCTCCAACACAATAAAAGAAGTATTTCATAAAGTAAAAGAAAGAAAGAAAGAAAGAAAGAAAGAAAGAAAGAAAGAAAGGTATAGATTCTGCTTCTTAAGAAAGGAATATTACTCAGAACAGAAAGTATGAATACCCACCATTGACATTGACATGGATGGAACTGGAGGAGATTATGCTATGTGAAATAAGTCAAGTAGAGAAGGACAATTATCATATGGTTTCACCCATATGTGGAACATGAGGAATAGCATGGAAGACCATAGGGGAAGGGAGGGAAAACTGAATGGTAAGAAATTGGAGAGACTCTGGACTCTGGGAACCAAGGAGAGGGTTACAGAAAGAAGGGGCGTGGTAGAATGGAGTAAATGGGTGATGGGTATTAAGGAGGGCACATGTTGTGATGAGCACTGGGTGTTATATGCAACTAATGAACACTGAATACTACATCAAAAGTAATGATGTAGTGTATGCTGGCTAACTGAACACAATAAAAAGAAAGAAATCTCTACTATATTACTATTTTGCTTCTCAAAGAATCTTTGCTAAATGTGTTTTTTCATGTCACTTAGGAAGAGCAGTATACCTTCATAATACGCTGTCTTCAGATAACAGCCCTCAGGAGACAAAAGTTATATCAGCTTTTCAATATGAGCTCTAAAAAAAAAACGAGTGAAAAATTTACTGATAAACAAATGGAAAGAGGCAAATAATTTATGCTGCATTCAAAAGATGGAATATTATGAACCCATTAAAAAGACATTTTAAAATTGATTAATAAAAGTGAAAATGTTTGCATCAAAAATAAAAAAAACTACATAAAATTCATACTCAAACACTAAATCTCAATTACAGAAATGTCTCTCCTGGTGGAAAGAAAATTAAAAGAAATATTTAAGTTTTAAGATACCTTTTTTGCCTGACAGAGAGGATGGGTTTTTCTTCCTTATTCATTTACTGATTTTATACATTTAAAAGAAAAGAACAAGAATTTTCACAATGAAAATATTATTTCACAAGGTCACTTTTTCTTCTGTTCCAATAATAATAAAAATACAATTTGAATACTTTAGAAAGGACATAATATTGCTATGCACAAGATATAATTTATGTCTACTATAAGGTACATATTATTTATCATATATACTTTATATTTACTCATTTTTAGACTGATAATGTAAATTTCTCAATTTGAAAGACATTTATTTCAGTAATTATAGCTGTGGAGATTGAGACAAAAGAGATAAATAACTTAGTCCACAGCCAAAAGGGTAAGAAGTATAGGAGGGTGTTGATTTTCATAGACCATTAATAATGATTTTCACAAAAAGTTGGTAAGGCCCTGATAAACTTTCAATATATGAAGTTAACTAAATGGGTTAAATGGTAGAGGAGACTGTTTAATTATATGTAGTCATGAAAAATACTATTCTCATAGACTATTTAGAGACCTAGAATATTGCTTATAACAATTATTTAACCAAAATAAGACAAAATGCGACAAATATGCAAATATCACTTAAAAACATATAATTATATGTAAAATAAAAGCAATCATATTTCTAGTCACAAATACAAAGAGAAAATTCAAAGTTAAAATAAAAGATGGATGCCTTGTATTCTCATTTTTTTTTTTTGTTATAGGGCCTTTAATTTCTTTGTATTTTCGGGGGGTTAAAACAATGAAAANTATTTTATTTATTTATTTATTTATTTATTTATTTATTTATTTATTTATTTATTTATATTATTTGCCCCAGGGGTCCAGGTCTGTGAATCATCAGGATTACACCTTTCACAGCATTCGCCATAGCACAAATGCTCCCCAATGTCCATAACCCATCCACCCTATCCCAACCCTCCCACCCTCCAGTAACCGTTTGTTTTGTGAGATTGAGTCTCTTATGCTTTGTTTCCTTCCTGATCCCACCTTGTTTCATTATTTTTCCCTCCCTACCCCCCATAACCCCCCCCGCCCTGCCCTACAAGTTCCTCAGGTCAGAGAGATAATATGATAATTGTCTTTCTCTGATTAACTTATTTTAACTTATTTCACTCAGCATAATACCCTCTAGTTCCAACCACGTCTTTGCAAATGGCAAGATTTCGTTTCTTTTGATAGCTGCATTGTATTCCATTGTGTGTGTGTGTGTGTGTGTATGTGTATATATATATACCACATCTTTATCCATTCATCTGTTGATGGACATCTAGGTTCTTTCCATAGTTTGGCTATTGTGGACATTGTTGCTATAAAATATTTGGGTGCATGTGCCCCTGAGGATCACTACCTTTGTATCCCTAGGGTAAATACCCAGTAGTGCAATTGCTGGATAGTAGGGTAGCTTTATTTTCAAACTTTGAGGAACCTCCATACTGTTTACCAGAGTGGCTGCACCAGCTTGCACTCCCTCCAACAGTGTAGGAGGGTTCCCTTTTCTCTGCATCCTAGCCAACATCTGTCATTTCCTGACTTGTTGATTTTAGCCATTCTGACTGGTGTAAGGTGGTATCTCACTGTGGTTTTGATTTGCATTTCCCTCATGCTGAGTGATGTTGAGCACTTTCTCATGTGTCTGTTGGCCATTTGGATGTCTGGTTTGGAGAAATGTCTGTTCATGCCTTCTGGCCATTTCTTGACTGGGTTATTTGTATTATGGGTGTTGAGTTTGAGAAGCTCTTTATAGATTTTGGATACAAGCCCTTTATCTGATATGTCATTTGCAAATATCTTCTCCCATTCCGTCAGTTGTCTTTTGGTTTTGTTGACTGTTACCTTTGCTGTACAAAAGTTTTTGATTTTGATGAAGTCCCAATAGTTCGTTTTTTGCCCTTGCTTCCCTTGCCTTTGGTGATGTTCCTAGGAAGAAGTTGCTGTGGTTGAGGTCGAAGAGGTTGCTGCCTGTGTTCTCCGCAAGGATTTTGATGGATTCCTTTCTCACATTGAGGTCTTTGATCCAGTTTGAGTCTATTTTTGTGTGTGGTGTAAGGAAATGATCCAGTTTAATTTTTCTGCATGTGGCTGTCCAGTTTTTCCAACACCATTTGTTGAAGAGACTGTGTTTTTCCCACTGGACATTCTTTCCTGCTTCGTCGAAGATTAGTTGACCATAGAGTTGAGGGTCCATTCTTGGGCGCTCTATTCTGTTCCACTGATCTATGTGTCTGTTTTTGTGTCAGTACCATACCGTCTTGATGATGACAGCTTTGTAATAGAGCTTGAAGTCTGGAATTGTGATGCCGCCAACTTTGCTTTTTTTTTTTCTCTCAACATTCCTTTGGCTATTCGGGGTCTTTTCTGGTTCCATATAAATTTTAAGATTATTTGTTCCATTTCTTTGAAATAAATTGCTGTTATTTTGATGGGGATTGCATTAAATGTGTAGATTGCTCTAGGAAGCATAGACATTTTCACAATATTTGTTCTTCCAATTCATGAGCATGGAATGTTTTTCCACTTCTTTGTGTCTTCCTCAATTTCTTTCATGAGTACGTTATAGCTTTCTGAATACAGATTCTTTGCCTCTTTGGATAGGTTTATTTCTAGGTATCTTATGGTTTTGGGTGCAATTGTAAATGGGATTGACTCTTTAATTTCTCTTTCTTCTGTTTTTTTGTTGGTTTATAGAAATGCAACTGAATTCTGTGCATTGATTTTGTATCCTGACACTTTACTGAATTCCTGTATGAGTTCTAGCAGTTTTGGAGTGAAGTCCTTTGGGTTTTCCACATAAAGTATCATATCATCTGCAAAGAGTGAGAGTTTGACTTCTTCCTTGCAGATTCGGATGCCTTTTATTTCTTTTTGTTGTCTGCTGAGGCTAGGACTTCTAGTACTATGTTGAATAGCAGTGGTGATAGTGGACATCCCTGCCGTGTTCCTGACTTGAGGGGAAAAGCTCTCAGTTTTTCTCCATTGAGAATGATATTCGCTGTGGGTTTTTCATAGATGGCTTTAATGATATTGAGGTACGTACCGTCTATGCCTACACTGTGAAGAGTTTTGATCAAGAAACGGTGCTGTACTTTGTCAAATGCTTTTTCAGCATCTATTGAGAGGATCATATGGTTCTTGTTCTTTCTTTTATTAATGTCTTGTATCACATTGATTGATTTGCGAATGTTAAACCAACCTTGCATCCCAGGAATAAATCCCACTGTAGTTGTGGTGAATATCTTTTTAATGTGCTGTTGGATCCTATTGGCTAGTATTTTGTTGAGGATTTTTGCATCCGTGTTCATCAAAGATATTGGTCTNATCCTTTTTGATGGGGTCTTTGCCTGGTTTAGGGATCAGGGTAATGCTGGCCTCATAAAATGAGTTTGGAAGTTTTCTATTTTTTGGAACAGTTTCAGGAGAATAGTTATTAATTCTTCTTTAAATGTTTGGTAGAATTCCCCTGGGAAGCCGTCTGGCCCTGGGCTCTTGTTCGTTGGGAGATTTTTGATGACTGCTTCAATCTCCTTACTGGTGATGGGTCTATTCAGGTCTTCAGTTTCTTCCTGGTTCAGTTTTGGTAGTTTATATTTCTCTAAGAATGCATCCATTTCTTCCAGATTGTCAAATTTGCTGGTGTAGAGTTGCTCATAATATGTTCTTAGAATTGTTTGTATTTCTTTGGTGTTGGTTGTGATCTCTCCTCTTTCACTCATGATTTTATTAATTTGAGTCCTTTCTCTTTTCTTTTGAATAAGTCTGGCCATGGGTTTATCAATCTTATTAATTCTTTCAAAGAACCAGCTCCTAGTTTCATTGATTTGTTCCACTGTTCTTTTGGTTTCTATTTCATTGATTTCTGCTCTGATCTTTATGATTTCTCTTCTCCTGCTGGGTGTAGCCTTTCTTTGCTGTTCTTTCTCTAGCTTTTNCTTTCTCCAACTCCTTCAGTTGTAGGTTTTGGTTGTGTACTTGAGACCTTTCTTGTTTTTTGAGAAAGGCGTGTATTGCTATATACTTTCCTCTCAGGGCTTCTTTTGCTGTGTCCCAAAGATTTTGAACAGTTGTATTTTCATTTTCATTTGTTTCCATGAACTTTTTAAATTCTTCTTTAATTTCCTGGTCGACCCATTCATTCTTTAGTAGGATGTTCTTTTGCCTCCATGTATTTAAGTCCTTTCCAACTTTTCTCTTGTGGTTGCGTTCCAGTTTCAGAGCATTATGATCTGAAAATATGCAGGGAATGATCCCAATCTTTTGGCACCTCTTGAGACCTGATTTATGACACAGAATATGGTCTGTTCTGGAGAATGTTCCATGTGCACTAGAGAAGAATGTGTATTCTGTTGTTTTGGGATGGAATGTTCTGAATATATCTGTGATGTCCAACTGGTCCAGGGTGTCATTTAAAGCCTTTATTTCCTTGTTGATCTTTTGCTTTGATGATCTGTCCATTTCAGTAAGGGGGGTGTTCAAGTCCCCTACTAATATTGTATTCTTGTCAATGTGTTTCTTTGATTTTGTTATTAATTGGTTTATATAATTGGCTGCTCCCATGTTAGGGGCATAGATATTTATGATTGTTAGATCTTCTTGTTGNTCCTTCCTCATCTTTTATGATATTCTTTGGCTTAAAATCTAATTTATCTGATATAATGATTGGCAGTCCAGCTTTCTTTTGATGTCCATTAGCATCGTAAATTGTTTCCCCTCCCTCACTTTAAATCTGGAGTTGTCTTTGCATGTAGAATGAATTTCTTGTAGACAGCATATCGATGGGTCTTGTTTTTTTTATCCATTCTGACACCCTGTCTTTAGTTGTGGCATTTAGTCCATTTACATTCAGGGCTACTGAGAGATATGAATTTAGAGCCATTGTATTGCCTGTAAGGTGACTGTTACTGTATATTGTGTTTCTTCCTTTCTGGTCTATGTTTCTTTTAGGTTCTCTTTGCTTAGAGGACCCCTTTCAATATTTCCTGTAGGGCTGGCTTGGTGTTTGCAAATTCCTTTATTTTTTGTTTGTCCTGGAACCTTGTTATCTCTCCTTCTATTTTCAATGACAGCCTAGGTGGATATAGTATTCTTGGCTGCATATTTTTCTCGTTTAGTGCTCTGAATATATCATGCCGGTTCTTTCTGGCATGTCAGGTGTCTGTGGATAGGTCTGCTGTCAGTCTAATATCTCTACCATTGTATGTTATAGACCTCTTGTCCCGAGCTGCTTTCAGGATTTTCTCTTTGTCACTAAGACTTGTAAGTTTTACTATTAGATGACGGGGTGTGGACCTATTTTTATTAATTTTGGGGGGGCTTCTCTGTGCCTNGATTTTTAGGGGGATTTTCTGTGCCTCCTGGATTTTGATGCTTCTTCCCTTCATCGAATTAGGGAAATTCTGTACCATAATTTGCTCCAATATACCTCCAATATACCTTCTGCCCCTCTCTCCCTCTCTTCCTCTTCTGGGATCCCAATTATTCTATTCATCTTGCGGTATCACTTATCTCTCGAATTCTCCCCTCATGGTCTAGTAGTTGCTTGTCTCTCTTTTCCTCCATTTCTTTATTCTCTGTCAGTTTGTCTTCTGAATCACTAATTCTGCTTTCTGCCTCATTGATCCTAGCAGTAAGAGCCTCCATTTTTTATCGCACCTCATTAATAGCTTTTTTGATTTCAACTTGGTTAGATTTTAGTTCTTTTATTTCTCCAGAAAGGTCTTTTATTTCTTTAGAGACAGCTTCTCTATTTTCTTCCATTTTTTTTTCAAGCCCAGCCAGCACCTTAATCATCGTCATTCTGAACTCTAGTTCTGTCATATTACTAATGTCCACATTGATTAGGTCCCTAGCCATGTTTTCTGCATCTTGTTCTTTTTTACGTGTTGATTTTTTCCACCTTGTCATTTTATGCAGATAAGAATAGATGGATGAGAGAACAAAATACTAAAGATAGCAATGACCCCAGAGAAATATATAGTAACATAATTAGAAGGTACCTGCAAAGTTGGGAAGAAGAAAGAGGGAAAAAATCCAAGAAAAACGAAACAACGAAAACAAAAAAATTTAAAATAAAATAAAATAAAATAAAATGAAACAAAACCCTATATCTATATCTATATTATCTATTTCTGTTTTTATATCTATCTCTGTCTCTGACTCTATCTCTAGCTCTATATCTATCTCTATCTGTATCTATATCTATTAGACTGGTGAATTGAACAGACCCTATATGTATACAAAAAATAAGGTTAAATACAATGAAGGGGTAAAATATGACTATAACAATGAAAATTAAAAAAGATTAAAAAGTAAGAGAAGATATCATATAGTATATATAAGATATATAAAAGATATATATCAAGTATAATAAGATATCATAGTTAAAAAACGTTAAACTAGGAAATGTTAAACGTTAAATGTTAAAATAGGAAACAGGGAAACTTTAAAATAGGAAAGAGGAATAAATTTAAAAGAAAAGAGTAGGAAAAAAAATAAAATTCCAAGAATTTAACTTTGAATGATTAAAGAATCATGGGGAAAAAGCCATTAATTCTCTGTGTTGCTTTTCTCTAGCTATGGAGTTCCACAATTCTCAGTGGTCTTGAAATTGGCTTTGGCCGAGTGTTCTTGCTGGTCTTCTGCGAGAGGGGCCTGTTGCTGTGATTCTCAAGTGTCTTTGCCCAAGGCGGATTCGCACTGCCCTTGCCAGGGGCCAGGCTAAGTAATCAGCTCTGGTTCACTCTCAGGAGCTTTTGTTCCCTGAACTCTTTCTGTACAGCTTTGGAGGATGGGACTGAAAATGGCGGCCTCCCAGTTTGTGACCCAAAGGAGCCGAGAGCTTGGGGCCTCTCTCCTCAGTGCACCTCAAAGAAAAGTATTCAGTCCCTCCCTGGTCTCCGGCTGCACTCTGAGCTTGCCCGGCCTGTGACCAAGCATTTCTATCTCTGGCGCATGGCCCCATTTAGAATCTCCAAACAGCCAGATTCCTCCCAGTTTGTGACCCAGAGGAGCCGAGAGCTTGGGGCCTCTCTCCTCAGTGCACCTCAAAGAAAAGTATTCAGTCCCTCCCTGGTCTCCGGCTGCACTCTGAGCTTGCCCGGCCTGTGACCAAGCATTTCTATCTCTGGCGCATGGCCCCATTTAGAATCTCCAAACAGCCAGATTCCTCCCAGTTTGTGACCCAGAGGAGCCGAGAGCTTGGGGCCTCTCTCCTCAGTGCACCTCAAATAAAAGCAGTCAGTCCCTCCCTGGTCTCCGGCTGCACTCTGAGCTCGCCCGGCCTGTGACCAAGCATTTCTATCTCTGGAGCATGGCCCCATTTAGAATCTCCAAACAGCCAGATTCCCAAACAGCTCCTCCTGGAGGAGGAAGGAGGGGGTCTCTCTGGGTCTGCCACCCGTGGGGTGCCTGCTCAAAGAGCAGTGGCCCGACTGTGCTTTGGATCATGGCCCAAGGTAACACCGAGCTGAGAGACACCTTCTCAGCTTGGCTCCGTCTCTCCTGTCAGCTTCTCTCTGATACCTGGGAGCTCTGTTGCACTCAGATGCCCCTGGTCTTTTTGTTTTCCTGTGGGTCCTGAGACCACACTGTCCCCACAAATTCTTCACCCCCCTCTTGGCCTCTGGGGCGATGTCCCTCAATGGAGTATAGTTCTAAAAGTTCTGATTTTGTGGTCTGCTGCTCTCTCACTTGCCCGGAGCTGGCCCCTCCCCCTGTTGTCTGTCTTCCTGTCACTTCAGATTCACTTTTCCGCACATCCTACCTTCTGGAAAGTGGTCGATTTTCTGTTCCTAGTATTGCTGCTCTTCTTCTCTTCAATCTCCTGTAGAATTTGCAGGAGTTCAGAATAGTTTGATAGCTATCTGGGTGAATTACTTTTTTTTAAATTTATTTTTAATTAAAAATTTTTTTTATTTGCCCCAGGGGTACAGGTCTGTGAATCATCAGGCTTACACATTTCACAGCACTCACCATAGCACAAACCCTCCCCAATGTCCATAACCCATCCACCCTATCCCTACCCTCCCACCTCCCAGTAACCCTCAGTTTGTTTTGTGAATTTCTGGGATCTGATGATAATCAGTCTCCTACTCCTCTGCCATCTTGCCCCTCCTATCTTTACTCAAATTTTCTTGTAGAGTTACTGTTCCTTGGGATATCATGATCATGAGATACTTGAAATGCCTATGGCCAGTAGAAGCTGGTTTTCAGAGACTTCTCTGACCCATGTATCACCAGCTGTTCCAGCCTACTCCCTTCCTGGAAGCACCCAGATTACAACTGAAATTGGATTTCTCTGAGCCCTGAAATACATGGTGTCATCTCAATTTATTTTATTTTATTTTATTTTTTATTTTTTCTGTGAGCCAAGATTCATTGTGTATGCACTACACCCAGTGCTCCATGCAATGCATGCCCTCCTTAATACCCACCACCAGGATCACCCATCCCACTACCCCCTCCCCTCCATAACCCTCAGTTTGTTTCTCAGAGCCCACAGTCTCTCATGGCTCACCTACCCTTCCTGTTTAAGTCAATACACTTTTCCTTTCCTTCTCCTAGAATCCTCCATTTTATTCCTTGTGTTCCACAAGTAAGTGAAACCATATGATAATTGACTTTCTCTGCTTGACATATTTCATTTAGCATAATCTCCTCCAGACCCTTCCATATTGATACAGAAGTTGGGTATTCATCCTTTCTGATGGCTATGTAATATTCCATTGTATATATGGACCACATCTTCTTTATCCATTCATCTGTTGAAGGACATCTTGGCTCTTTCCACATTCTGGCAATTTTGGACATTGCTGCTATGTGCATTGGGGTACATAAGGCCCTTCTTTTCACTACATCTGTATCTTTGGGGTAAATACCCTGGAGCGCAATTGCAGGGTCATAGGGTAGCTCTATTTTTAATTTTTTGAGGAATCTCCACACTGTTTTCCAAAGTGGCTGCACCAACTTGCATTCCCATGAAGCTGTGATCACCAAGGCAGCATGGTACTGGCACAAAACCAGACACATAGACCAATGAGAAAGAGTGGAGAATCCAGATATGGACCCTCAACTCTATGGTCAAATGATCTTTGAAAAAGCAGGAAAAAACGTCCAGTGGAAAAGACAGTCTCTTCAGTAAATAGTGCTGGAAAAATTGGATAGCTATTTATAGAAGAATGAAACTCATTCTCTCACACCATACACAAAGGTAAACTCGAAATGGATGAAAGACTTCAGCGTGATGCAGGAATCTATCAAAATCCTAGAGGAGAACACAGGCAGTAAACTCTTTGACATCAGCCACAGCAACTTCTTTCAAGACATGTTTCCAAAGGCAAAGGAATCAAAAAGCTTTTGGGACTTAATCAAGATAAAAAGTTTCTGCACAGCAAAGGAAGCAGTCAACAAAACAAAGAGGCAACCCATGGAATGGGAGAAGATACTTGCAGTTGACACTACAGACAGAGGGCTGATATCCAAGATCTATAAAGAACTCCTCCAACTCAACACTCAAAAAACAGATAATCAAGCCAAGAAATGGGCAGAAGACATGAACAGACACTTCTCCAATGAAGACATCCAAATGGCTTTCAGACACATGAAAAAATGTTCATCATCACTAGCCATCAGGGGAACTCAAATAAAAACCACATTGAGATACCACCTTACACCAGCTAGAATGGCAAAAATCAACAGGACAGGAAACAACAAGTGTTCGAGAGGATGTGGAGAAAGGGGAACACTCCTATACTCTTGGTGGGAATGCAAGTTGGTGCAGCCACTTTGGAAAACAGTATGGAGATTCCTCAAAAAATTAAAAATAAAGCTACCCTATGACCCTGCAATTGCGCTCCTGGGTATTTACTCCAAAGATGCAGATGTAGTGAAAAGAAGAGCCATATGTATCCCAATGTTCATAAAATCAAAGTCAACAATAACCAAACTGTGGAAAGAACGGAGATGTCCTTCAATAGATGAATGGATAAAGAAGATGTGGTCCATATATACAATGAAATATTTATGCCTCCATCAGAAAGGATGAATACCCAACTTTTGCATCAACATGGATGGGACTGGAGAGGATTATGCTGAGTGAAATATGTCAAGCAGAGAAAGTCAATTATCATATGGTTTCACTTACTTGTGGAACATAAGGAATAAAATGGAGGACTTTAGTAGAAGGAAAGCAAAAGTTAAGGGGTGGAAATCAGAGAGGGAGATGAACCATGAGAGACTGTGGACTTTGAGAAACAAACTGAGGGTTTTAAAAGGGCAGAGGGTGGGGGATGGGTGAGTCTGGTGGTGGGTATTAAGGAGGGCACATATTGCCTGGAGCATTGGGTGTTGTAAGTAAACAATGAATCTTGGAACACTACATCAAAAACTAATGATGTTTTGTATGGTGACTAAGGTAACACAATAAAAAAAAAAGAACAACATGAAGACTGAAAAAACGAAGAGACAAAGACAAAGGACAAAGGATAGAATTTCTAAGTGTCTCAACTCTGACAAAAACAAATTTCAAACCTGATACCATAGCAACAATACACTTCAAGTCCAGTCTAACTCCTTACTACTTAACCCAGGCCCAAGTGATTCAATTTACCTTCCAATTTGCCTCTGTGGGGAGTAGGGGCCTTTTGGAAGTGTGAATTTCCTCTGCTTCTCCATCTATAAGACACGTTCTGGGAAAGAACTTGTAACAGTGTGCACAATGTTGCTCAATGACTGAATGAATGATGAAAACTACAGAGCCTCTTTTTTTCAGTGATCCAAGATTCATTGTTTATGCACCACACCCAGTGCTCCATTCAATACATGCCCTCCCTCCTTAATACCCACCACCAGGCTCACCCTTCCCACCACTCTCCTCCCCTCCATAACCCTCAGTTTGTTTCTCAGTGTCCACAGTCTTTCATGGTTTATCTCCCCCTCTGATTTACCCGAATTCACTTTTCCTTTCCTTCTCCTAGCGTCCTCCATTTTATTCCTTGTGTTCCTCAAGTAAGTGAAACCATATGATAATTGAATTTCTCTGCTTGACATATTTCACTCAGCATAATCTCCTCCAGTCCCATCCATGCTGATACTAAAGTTGGGTAGTCATCCTTTCTGATGGCTGTGTAATATTCCATTGTATATATGGACCACATCTTCTTTATCCATGTGTCTGTTGAAGGGCATCTCAGTTCTTTCCATAGTTTGGCGATTGTGGCCATTGCTGCTATCAATATATGGCCCTTCTTTTCACTACATCTGTATCTTTGGGGTAAATACCCAGGAGTGCAATTGCGGGGTCACAGGGTAGCTCTATTTTTAATTTTTTAAGGAATCTCCACACTGTTTTCCAAAGTGGCTGCACCCACTTGCATTCCTACCAACAGTGTAAGAGGGTTTCCCTTTCTCCACATCCTCTCCAACACTTAATGTTTCCTGTCTTATTGATTTTTGCCATTCTAGCTGGTGTAAGGTGGTATCTCAATGTGGTTTTTATTTGAGTTCCCCTGATGGCTAGTGATGATGAACATTTTTTCATGTGTCTG
>LNAC01001681.1:62134-122620 GCA_002007465.1 Ailurus styani
CTACCCCCCACGACCCCCACCCTGCCCCTCAAGTTCCTCATATCAGAGAGATCATATGATAATTGTCTTTCTCTGATTGACTTATTTCGCTCAGCATAATACCCTCCAGTTCCATCCATGTCATGTTAGAGCAAATTTCTAAAGTCATCTAGGGTCTGAGTGTCTGGGAATAACTTTATGATGATGTCTTTGGATATTTTATTGAAAGACATTTATCCACTTAAAAAATAAAAGCATTTTTTTCATTTATTCTATCATTATCTGTATGTACAATGTAAGCATAGAGTATAGAGACTTTATTGCCAGGTAATATTTACCAAATCCATATTAAACTTATTTATTTATGTTTGTATTTTTTACCAGCACTACCTCTAAACTGGCTTTAACTGAG
Source organism: Ailurus styani (assembly GCA_002007465.1). Classification (NCBI taxonomy): domain Eukaryota; kingdom Metazoa; phylum Chordata; class Mammalia; order Carnivora; family Ailuridae; genus Ailurus; species Ailurus styani. The sequence goes on from LNAC01001681.1 coordinate 62,526, forward strand.
TTTATTTCAGGTTGATATCTTGTCCAAGTATATTGTTTATTCAAGGTAGGGTATTAGAAGACCATCTTTTAAAATGAGAAGTTGCCCAAACTGAAACATAAAGCAGCCTCTGTTTTATGAGGCATAATTTGGGGAGTTAAAGCTTCATTTTATGCTCTGGCATTTCAGCTTGTTTGAATTCTGAATGTTTTGCATCTGTATCACAGAGTGGGATTTGCAAATATCTTTTACCATTTTTCAGGTCACTTTTGAGGTATACCTTATCTCTATATCAAGCTCTGGGGCAGGAAAAGAAACAAGCTCTAGTGCACAAACTATTTCTAATTTATTTATACTGCCTATTTTCAAAATCTATTTGAAAAGATCTAAGATAAAATATGCAATAAAGTTAGGCAATGGAACAAAAATAGAAGACAAAAACACTAAGAAAATGAAAGCAGAAGAAAAAAGGCCTGTGATTATCTAGCAAGAAGTGTAGGGTACAATTATATGTTCAAAGGTAGGAGAAAAATGTGTCAGAGTATATACTTTATATTAACTGAGAAAATGAAGCACACCAAATTTTGAAATATGTTATGTTTTCCCCACCATAAAATGAGTAAATGACTTCAATACTTGAATCCTTTAGTATCAATGTGAAGTGAAGGAGTGGGCATTGCCTTCCACATACATTTTATAAAATGGAAGAAATGGTCCTTAACAAACACATTTAATGTTACCAGTGCATCATTACTATGGGCATTTAATTACTATGACATTTAATGTCATTCTCAGATGGTGACCTTCAGATTCGGTAAGGCAGGTGACAGTCTAGTGATCTAATGTGACAATAGGAGGCTTGGAAGTCAAGGCAACCAGCCATTGATTTAATCATTCCACCATAAAGGTCCTCTGTAGGAGTTTGAAGTCAAACTTTGGACATGAACTGGAAGAAAGTCAGTTTGAGGTAGAAATTTCTGATGAGAGCTTGAAATGCTGTTGGTGGGGAAAATGCCATTTGCTTTGGACAACACAGGTGAAGCGTTCCATGAAGTGACCCCTTATTACTAGGCTTTGCTAACTTCCCTTTGATTTTCTTATCACTGGAAAGGCATTGGATAAGATAAGATAAGTGATTCCCTAATAATTGTTGTGTGAAAGACATTTTCAGTGATCATGCTTCAGAGAATTCCAGACATAGTAGAGCAAAGAGAGGTGCAAACGAAGAAATAAATCTTGATGCTCGATTGTCATATGTCCAATTGCTACCCCCAAATACTGCATTCCCATTAGTAAGGGAAGGTTTGGTCCCATGAGATTAAAATGTCATGTTGGAGAACAGAATCATCACAAATTGCTGATAGTAATGACAATGGTAATTATGATCTCTCATTTTCATAGCATGTTTAGATGTGAATATCTTAGGAAAGATTTCTATACCAATCTTTCCAGTCAAGGTCAGCATACACAACATTGTGCAAACACTGTAATAGCATCTGACCTTGTGTCTTAGTGGACTTGCATGAAGTGCTCATGCACAACATGCGTAATTGTCTTGAAAGCATTTGGCCCAAGAACAAAGTTGATCATGACAGGTAACTTGTGTGAGTTGACACATTGCCTTTTCTGATGGTGAAAGGGAGTTAGCAGAAAGCCTGGACTTTGGACTCAGGCTGACCTGGAGATCTGGCTCCATCACTTGCTGCTTACATGAAATTGGGTGATTATTCTCTGGCCTCAGTTTCCTAAACCAAAAGATGGGATAATAGTATGTATGAGCAGAGGGCATATGAAAATTAAATGAGAAACTGTTAATAAGGTACTTGGCACATTATCTGAAATATAATGGGTGCTGCATAGATGTTGCCCCATTTCAAACCCATTTCAAACTGGAGAATTGTATCCAGTATGGAGAGTGGTTTGTAGCCAATCATATTGACAGAGCAGAAATTCTCCAGAGGATTTGGCTCTACTTCTAACCACTCTACTGGAAAGTTACCTTACTGTCTGCTGATATACAAAACCCCTCTAATTTAGAGGTACTTGTTTATGGACTTTTCCCTCACTTGGCACAAAAATGAAATTAAAATTAAAAGTTTTTTTTGTATTTTAAGTTGTTGTATTTACTTAAATCTTAGTCCTTTATCTTATGATATCACATCTAACACCAAAAAGTTTGCACTTTATACTGTTATTTAGTAGAAAAACAGTTTTTTAGAAAATACTTAAGAATATACTTAGAGATACAGTTACTACTTTTAAATATACTTAGAAGTGTCATAAATTTGAAATTAATATTTACATAAGAAATAGCTTTAAGTATTTTTAATAAAAATGAGAAGAATAAAAGAGAGTAATTTTGAATCAGTATTAATATGCAGATTCAAAATACCATACTTAATTGAAAATGTCATTGCATTTGGTTAATTTATATAGAATTCATACTGGTTTACATTCATTAAATATATACAACTCAGGCAATTTACCAAAAAATTTTCCTGATTATCAATAATATAAATGTAGTAGAAAAAATATTTATTTTGTAATCTGGTTTCTATTTTATAAATGAATGAAATGATTATGGCCATAAAAAACACTCTTTATAAGTTTAATAAAGAATATTGAGGGGCACCTGGATGACTCTTCTATTAAGCATCTGGTCATAAACTCAGGGTAGTGGGATTGAGCCCTGAGCTCAATATTGGGCTCCAGGCTGTGCATGGAGTCTGCTCTGAATTCTCACTTTCCCTCTTGTTCTGCCCCTCTCCCCACACACTCTCTCTAAAATAAATAAAATATTTTAAAAAGGAACATTGAAAGAAAATCATGAAATGTAATTCTGTAAAATATAGGCACAAACCATATATAATAAAGAATACTATTTAATGCTCAGTTACCTATCTCATTGAGAAAGTTATGGAAGTTCAAGATACCTTGTATCCTGAAAAGAAAGAAACTTCAGGACTCCAGATAAGGATAAGTGACAGGAGGGAAGCATAGTGTCTTACCATCCAGATTTTTCCAAGTTCATGATTTGATTTTCAAGTTCTTTACTATGATGAATCAGAAGTATTGCTATCAAAACCCAAACTTTTTAAGGTGAATAGTAGATTCTTTAATGTATTGACTTGAGGCAAAAATTGTGTAAATACCATGTACTTTGAAAAATAAACCTTGTTTTATATAATGTGTTTTTAAAATTAAAAACAAAGTGTATGGTTGAGGAAATATACAGTGTCTTACTATTATAATCAGTAAAATACTATTTGTATTATAAAGAAAATGTACAAAATTAAAACAAGTACATTATGACCTAATATCTATTTACAGTATGAATAAAAACCTCATCATTGTTTGCTTATTCATTTAGTATAAAAATAAGGAGCTTTGATGAACAGACAAAAATTCTGAAGAATTCTTTTTCTTTTCCTCTCAAAGGAGAAATCCAATTCTTCTCTTCTTAGGAAATGGCCCATGAAATTATTATTCTAATTACAACTGGTGGAAAGAGAACATTACTAAAGCATTTGTATTCCAGCTGTAACTCAAATTGGAAAGGGTTCTAATATTTGTAATTTGAATCATTAATTAATAATACATATATAACCAAGAAATAATCCAGGCTTCACGTGACATGTCCTTGAGAACCATGATGTTTCATTATATAATTTGACACTACATCTGCAAGAAGCTCTGATCATGACAGTTAACATGACACCATTAGATATAACTTTATTCAGCAGGTAAAATGAATGAAAATTGAGGGGTACTACAAGTTCAGCAGTCTTGTAGGACTGGTTAAGATTTGGGGGCATATGCTAAGAGTCAAAATATGGTGTCTTCTTAGTCAAGGTAACTTCATTTGAAATTCCGATATAGATTGTACTTTTAGTGAACATTTACAAAGGCAAAATGAAATTCGGACACCTGCATTACCTGATTATGTTACTCTAAGAATACTTTTGAAAATAATCAATAAATTGTTTAAACAGAAGTTTTGGAAATATGGCCATTTTGTTTCTAAATTTCAGTCATTGTAAATAATTTGGAGGTGCAGCATTAAATATTGCTCTACTCAAAATCCTGCAGTGGTTCAGATGTGGGAAGGAGTTGTTCTATAACATCAAAAATCAAGGAGAAGAATTCCAGCATCAGAAATGGGCATGGGATCCATATTTGTAACTAAAAGATCAACTTGATAGATTCCCATTCAAACAAATGACTGTGTTTTGTTTAAAAATATTCCATGTTTTCATCTAGTCTCTTTCACTTAACGGCTGTAACCTTGGGCAACGTACACACCTCTAGAACCTTTTTTTCCCATGAAAGGTAAGAAAACAAGCACCTCAAAACCCTCTGTGGATGAAAAGCCGCAGTAAGCACAAATTCTATAGCATCTTTCCTTCCTTTTATTATTTCTGGGTGTAACCACACCATGTTTTTGTTTCTCTAATTATGCTTTTTTAAATGTTTTATTTATTTATTTGACAGAGAGAGAGAGAGCACAAGTAGGCAGAATGGCAGGCAGAACAAGAGGGAGAGGCAGGCTCCCCCTTGATCAGAGAACCTGATGTGGAGCTCCATCCCAAGACCCTGGGGTCATGACTGGATCCAAAGACAGACGCTTAACTGTCTGAGCCACCCAGGCACCCTCTAATTATGTTTTAATTGTTATTCCATTTTCTTCAGCAGATAAAAGTCCTGATGAAGATATTTCTCCCAAGCCCACAATTTTTCTTCCTTCAATTGCTGAAATAAAAGTCCATAAGGCTGGAACATATCTTTGTCTTCTTGAGGATTTTTTCCCTGATGTTATCAAGGTAGATTGGCAAGAAAAAGATGGCAGAACAATTCTGAAATCTCAGCAGGGAGACACCATGAAGACTAATAACACATACATGAAATTCAGCTGGCTGACCGTGACTGGAGCGTCAATGAATAAAGAACACAAATGTATCATCAANAACTGTGACTGGAGCATCAATGAATAAAGAACACAAATGTATCATCAACCACGAGAGTGATAGAAGAAAGGTTGATAANTTCTGAAATCTCAGCAGGGAGACACCATGAAGACTAATAACACATACATGAAATTCAGCTGGCTGACCGTGACTGGAGCGTCAATGAATAAAGAACACAAATGTATCATCAACCACGAGAGTGATAGAAGAAAGGTTGATAAAGAGGTTCTTTTTCCTTCTATATACAGAGGTATGTACTTATAAACATGAATATAACCTCCCAGAACACTTTGTTTCAAAGGGATAACCCTACATTTTCTGTCAAGTAGTAATTTAAACAAGCAAATAGAAAATTTTCTCTAATGTTGTTGCCTTTAACGATAACATAAATGTCCTGCTATTTCCCAATAGAATTCAAATAGTATGGGCTTCAGGGGCACCTGCGTGGCTCCTTATTCAGCTCAGGTCATGATCTCAGGCTCTTGAGATCAAAGTACGGCATTGGGCTCCATGCTCAGAAGGGAGTATACTTAAGTTTCTCTCCATCTGCTTCTTTCCCCTGTGCTCTCTCTCTCTCAAAATAAATAATAAATTTTTTAAAAAATAGCATGTTCCTACGGAACATACAGAGAAAAAAAGAAGGACAAATTCACTTAGCCTTTCTCACATCACTTTGATCATCCTAAATATTAATGTCATGGTGATGTTTTTACTGAGGTTTTAGTATTGATGAGGGAACAGAAAGCAAGCAGAGGACATAGCAGAAGCTGATACCCTGGAACTCCCCTCCCCATGGGATATATGTGACATTCCTCAGGAACTCCTCAATGTCCTAAAGGAAGAACAAATTGTTTACTAATAGAGATCACAGTCCTGCAGGACTGGAGTCTCCCTCAGTTTACAAATGTCCTAGTGATTTACAATAGCCTAACTTCCAGAAAATTCCCAGCTGTCTTCATGTTGGTACCTCATTAGAGAGAGAAAAAAAAACAGCTTGGCTTGACCAGGTCTCCAGTAACCTGAGTCTTCTTGACCAAATGACAGCCCTTCTGAACACCCCCTTTGTCCTCACCTCCCCAACTCCTGAATCAGCCATTCCTCAGGATCACAGGGCAGCACCTCTTTCAGCCCACAGGTCCTGTCCCCATGCTTTAATAAACCACCATTTTGCACAAAAGACGTTCCAAGAATTCTTTCTTGGTCATCGGCTCCGGATCTCACTTATATTCTAAAACTTCATCAGTATGGAATGGAGTTTTTCAGATTTGAATTTTATATACCAGCAAAAGGTGAAGTTTAGTAAGTAAAGATTGGATGAGGCTTACATGTATAAAGGTTCTTCCATTCTACACAATGAATGTATTTCTTACCATTGGTAAACCTGCTCAGCAAAAATTATTGCAGTCCTAGTGAATGCCAGGCCTGGAAGAGATGCAGGATGAACTACTGTCCCAAGAAGGATCACTACAGTAATGCAAATATACTTTTCCTAATCACTAAGTGTTCCTAATGATTCAGGCGTGATTCAGGCATGGTGTCCCAAAGGATCCCCTTTGGTGTAGACACTGGTCATATTTAAACAGTGTGACCAGACAGCAGAATGTGCTCTGGCCCCGCTGTGATCCAGTAACTCACTAGACTCAGTCAAGTCCTGGCATTAACATTACAGAACAAGGCCACAGAGGGCCCATAAGAAGGAACCAGTTTGTATTTTCCTCTGTGATTCACAAGCATTTTTTCAGCAGTGGGGAAAAGGCACCTAACAAGAACTGTGAAGAGCTTTCTATATAAAAGTTTACATTTCTGAAGTAAGTCTTTGTCTTCTTGGAGCATTGAAAAACAAAAACAAAAACAAAAAAGCCCACACACCCAAAATGGTGGCAACGCTTAGTTTAAGGTTTCAAGTCACTAAACCAGGACTTAATACCTACCTAACCCAAGTGCAATTTCAACCCCCGCCCCCCAGCCCGAAAAATAACATTTACCCAGTCAACATAGGAATTTCCTGGTCAGCACCAAGAAGTTTCCTGATGACCCCTTCCAATCCCCTCCAGAGGCTGACATTACCTAAAGCAATGGATTCTTTCCTAAGAATTTTCTTTTTTCTACTCTCTCTCTACTGTTAAAAACTTTTCCTTTCCTCTAATCCTTGATTCCCCTCTACTTCCTAGATGCGATGCGGTGTGATTCATTGATTGATTAATAGCACCATTAGATCTTTAACATTTACTTAGCTGAATTTTTGTTCTTTAACAGATTTGAGGGCAGTAATGGAATCCGAAGTGGACTCCCAGGGGCATTCAGAGACAAAGCAAAACACGGAGGTGGTAACTGTGAGCCCTTTGATTTCAGGATCTTTCTCACCTGTTCCAAGCGCTGTGGGTGAGTTCTTTTTGGTTCTAAGCTCCATTGTCTTTGTGTTCAAACTTCTAATCTAATTGGTTTTGCTTTACAGGGGAGGTCAATTTGGGCTGGCAGAACGTTATGCCAGTGTTAAGTTGAGCTGGCATGTTTCTCTGGTATATCTGCCCAGAGTCCAGCTGAACTGGCAGAAGGGTTGGCCCACAGCCAAGCGCCTATCCTTTCAGACCAAGTTCCCCAGGTGGAAACTTCAGCAAGTTTCCAAATTGTTGGTGGTGCACAGAGTCTTCCTCTGGCCAGAATTCAGTAACATCTCTTACTGCCTATACACTAATGTGGACATAATTTTTAGTCTTCAGTGTAGATAAAGGCTACTGCTAATGGAGGAAGGAGGAAAAAGCCACAGAAATTGGTGGGCAATGAGTAAAGCATTCAGAGGCTATAAGAGCATTTGCTACCTCAAGAATACTCCCCTGATAGTAAGAGTTGGTCAGGAAATGGGTTGGATCAGCACTAGGTTACCCATCAACCTCAAGAAAACTTCGTGCAAGGAGCTACCCTATAAAACAGAAAATCCTCAATTCTAGACACATCTCTTTTAGGTGTTAGTTTGGCTCTGAGAAACCCAAAGTCTTAGCTAATGGGTTCCTTAAATTCTACAGAGATTAGCTCACCATTTTCTTTCTTTTTTTTTAACACATTTTTTTTTAAGATTTTATTTATTTATTTGACACAGAGAGAGAGATTACAAGTAGGCANAACACATTTTTTTAAAGATTTTATTTATTTATTTGACACAGAGAGAGAGATTACAAGTAGGCAGAGAGGCAGGCAGAGAGAGAGGAGAGAGGAGAAAGCAGGCTTCCCGCTGAGCAGAGAGCCCGATGTGGGCCTCGATCCCAGGACCCTGGGATCATGACCTGAGCCGAAGGCAGTGGCTTTAACCCACTGAGCCACCCAGGCGCCCTAGCTCACCATTTTCTAATATACCTGGTTATTTTTCTTTTTTTTTAATTTTACTTTTTTTCTGACATACTTGTTTATTTCCACCTAAGAATTATAGTCCCGGATTACAGATAGGTAGCAAAATTGCAAAATCTTTATTTTTATTTTTATTTTATTTTATTTTTAAATTTTTAAAAAATTTTTAAATTTTTTATTCTTTGCCCCAGGGGTACAGGTCTGTGAATCATCAGGCTTACATCTTTCACAGCATTTGCCAAAGCACAAACCCTCCCCAATATCCATAACCCATCCACCCTATCCCTACCCTCCCACCCTCCAGTAACCCTCAGTTTGTTTTGTGAGATTAGGAGTCTCTTATGGTTTGTCTCCTTCCCCATCCCATCTTGTTTCATTATCTTTCCCTCCCTACCCCCCACGACCCCCCATCCTGCCCCTCAAGTTGGTGTGGTATATATATACAATGGAATACTATGCAGCTATCAAAAGAAATGAAATCTTGCCGTTTGCAACGACGTGGATGGAACTAGAGGGTATTATGCTGAGCAAAATCTTTATTTTTAAAGGTTTTATTTTATTTATTTGAGAGAGATATATATATATAAAATGAGTGGGAGAAAAAGGGAGAGGGAAAAGGAGACTTCCTACTGAGCAGAGAGCTTGATGCAGGTCTCAATCCCAGCAGCCCAGGATCAGGACCTGAGCTGAATGCAGTAATTCATTCATTAATTGACTGAGCCACCCAGGAGAGCCCAAAATTACAAAATCTTAAAAGCTTCTCTTGAGTCTTGAGGAGCTGGCTTGGTAACCACCAGGTTGGAGACCTCAAAAATACAAACTGTTTGCCATCAATATCTAATCTGTCAGGTCCATAAACCTGGAACAACTGTTTACTCCAGAGGCTTCATGCCTCTCCCTCTGGACTTTTCGAACACCTGCAGCTGGACTTCATTCCACTGTCAGTACATGTTGTCAATATGCCCTTGTCATTGTATATTTTCTGGATGGGTTTAAGCCTTTCCTTGCCAAGAGGCTGATGCTCTCATTGTGGCAAAGACATTATTAAAAATGGGTTTCCCCTTTGGGGCACACCTTCTGTAATCTCCAGTGACCAAGGCTCCTACTTCACAGGGAAAATCTTAGGAATCTTTAGGAAAACCTTGCAAACTTCCTGGAATTGTCTCTGCACAACCTTCTGCAGATCCTTTGTGTCACCTGCTAGCCTGACCAGCTAGTGTAAGTCTCTGATGTCTGATGTTCAAGCCTGTCATGACCAGGTTACAGAAAGCCTGAGATCCAATTCTTGGATCACAATTAAAAGTGTCCTCTCAGTCACAGGTTGAAGCCTGGTGATTAGGTATTTTACATACATCATCAGAGGAAGACACCTCTTGAATTCCAGTAGAAGAAGGACCTTATGTAGTCCTCCTGCTGTAAAACAAAAGGTATTAAGCCTCAGGTGCATATCACACAGCTATGGAAGTCTCCACCTGACACCTGGTTCTGCCTAGACCCTGGAGTTTCTGAATCAAATTGAGAGGGAGAAGTAGCTGATGTCCAAATAGACTGGTTTCACCTAAACAAGGGTTCAAGACTTCATACTTTAACTAAACATGAAATCCTTTCTCCCTCTTTTCTTTTACTCTGACAAGAGCCTCTATTTCCCAGGTCATTGCCAAGGGGGCTAACCTCTGGAATTTAGAGCAATTTTTTTATTTTTGGCTAGCAGAAAATCTAACTCTAGTCCTAATTTTTCTCAGGGTAAATAAGACATCTCATTGGTTGACTCCCCTAAAGATATGTCCTAAGTTAGCATGACTACCAAGAAGCCACCAGGATTCTTGCCTTTGGCTGGTAACTACTTCCATGGTTAGGCATAATTGGAAATGAGGTATGATCAAGATCTTCTCCTCCATTTTTAAAATTGTTGCAAAAATCCCTCCTAAAGCAATGGGTACCCATCAAAAATCCTTATACCCGGGACAAAGCAGTTCTTGAAAGTAAGATAGTCCTTGATTATGACTTAGCTGAGCAAGGCTGGATCTGTGCTATAGGAAACACTACATACTATACTCAGATGAACACTATTGGGGAAATTAAAACCCAATAACATCAGATCAGGTTGCGAGCCATTTGGCTTAACTCCTTCAGCAGGGGCTTTCTTACTTATTTGATTTTAATTGCTTTGAGCCTTGGGGACAATGGCATCAAATCGCTCTTCAAACATGGGGAATTATCCTGTTTATAGGCATCATAACAATCTGCCTGGTGCTTTATGTTCTCTCAGAAGCTTGACATGCAAATTCAAAGCCAGTAATCTCCAAGCAAATAATCTAAGACTGGAACATCACAAAAAATGAAGAAAATGACTAACTTAAAAACTGTTAGTTTTATGCTTTTTAAGTTACTTTTAAATTACTTTTAAGCTGAAGTGGTAATCTATGACTATCACAAGGATTAAGCAAAAATGTCAAGACCTGTGAATAGGGGCACCTGGGGGGCTCAGTCGTTAAGCATCTGCCTTCAGCTCAGGTCAAATCCCAGGGTCCTGGGATCAAGCCCTGAATCTAGCCCCCATATTCGGCTCCCTGCTCAGCGGGGAGCCTGCTTCTCTCTACCCCACTCCCCCGCTTGTATTCCCTCTCTCGCTGTGTCTCTCTCTGTCCAATAAATAAATAAAATCTTTTAAAAAAAGACCTGTGAATATCACCCAGAAGAACAAGAAGAACAACAAATATGCTGAGAAATTCAGGGAAGTTGTGGAGAGTGGTGTTAATAGTGTCAGTTTAGTACCCATCTCTCAGTTAAGCTGAGAGTCTGAAAAAAAGGCAGGGTTGTTAAAAAGGAAAACCACAGGCTCAAAATGTACTCACTTAGGTTAAGACCACAAGTCATTAAAGTCTTCATACCTACCCAGCTGCAGTTTCAACACCTAGAATTACAAACTTTAACCAGTTGACATGGGAATTTCCTGGCCACCACTAGGAAGTTTACTGATTAACCCCATCTGTTTTCCTGAGGAAGGATGACCTTGCCTAAACCAATGGATTCCTCGCTGATAATTTCTTTTTCACTCCTATTTTGAAAACCTCTTTCCTGTAGCTCTATGGAGTTTCCTTCTACTTCCTGATAGGATGATGCTCAATTCATGAATAGGTTGATAAATACAGCCAACTAGATCTTTAAAATTTATTCAGTTGAATTTTTGTTATTTCACAGATCCTTAGTTTGTCCAATGATCAAACTAGGGTTAAACATTTACCTTTACTTTCACCTAAACTGTGATGAAGAAGAGATGAAATTATGTCAGTGAAAATATTTGCTGTTGAAACATAACATGGATGAATTTATTCCTATTTTATTGTATTTATTTATATCCTTTCCTAAGTCTAACTAAAATAAGATTATACAGACAGCCCTAATTTTTTTGTGTGGGAGGGTTCTTTTTTTAATTTAAATTCAATTAATTTTATAGAGTATTATTTGTTTCAGAGGTAGAGTTCAGTGATTCATCAGTTGCATATAACACCCAGTGCTCATTCTATCCAGTGCTCTCCTTAATGCCCATCACCCAGCTACCTGATCTTCTCACTCCCCTCCTCTCCAGCAATGCTCAGTTTGTTTCCTATGATTAAGAGTCTCTTATGGTTTGTCTCCCTCTCTGATTTCATCTCGTTTTATTTTTCTTAGTTTATTTTTCCCAGTTTTGTTTCTTTTAGTAACCAGAATCATGCTGTATGCATTGTTATTTGGTGTGCTTGTTGGAGATGTTTTCAGCCTAGCAATGTCTTTTATCTGCTATATATTCCACACAATTAATGTCATTATTTGTGTTGCTTCAGTCTGCTGTTATAATTATGCCTATTTTTGTGCACAAACTTGAGCACAGGGGCTGGAATTTGAGGGGAAGAGTGTCACTTTGAGCCCTTGTCAATCTGAGGGGAAGATATGTTCACTTGGCATTGAGCAGGTGTCAGGCTGTGCATGCTGACTCAGGCAGGAGGGTGGCTGGATTGCGGATGGGACCCATAGGCTGAGGGCATCATGTGTGATGGGGTGGTACCTGGTTTTACTTTTAACTTTTGCTTTTCTTGGAAACTATCCTTCTATTCTGAATGAAAGCCTTGGTAGATAGGGTATTGTTGGCTATAGATATTTTCCTTTTAGCACTTTGAATGTGTCATGCCACCTTCTCCTGGCCTGCAAAGTTTCTGCTGAAAAACCCACAATAGCCAAAGGGGGTTTCCCTTGTGTATAACTGCTTTCCTCTCTCTCTCTTGCTTCTTTTCTTTTCTTTTTTCTTTTCTTTTCTTCTTTTCATTTCATTTCATTTCTTTTTTTCTTTTCTTTTCTTTCCTTCCTTCTTTCCTTCCTTCCTTCCTCCTTCTTTCTTTCTTCCTTCCTTCCTTCCTTCTTTTCTTTCTTTCTTTCTTTCTTTCTTTCTTTCTTTCTTTCTTTCTTTCTTTCTTTCTTTCTTTCTTTCTTTCTTTCTTTCTTTCTTTCTTTCTCTCTTTCTTTCTATTTATTTTTCAGTGTTCCAAGATTCATTGTATATGCACCACACCCAGTGCTCCCTGCAATACATGCCCTCCTTCATACCCACCACCAGGCTCACCCCTCCCCCTCCCCCCTCCCCTCCATAACCCTCAGTTTGTTTCTCAGAGTCCACAGTCTCTCATGGTTCACCTCCCCTTCCAATTTACCCCAACACACTTTTCCTTTCCTTCTGCTAATGTCCTCCATGTTATTCCTTATGCTCCACAAGTAAGTGAAACCATATGATAATTGACTTTCTCTGCTTGACTTATTCCACTCAGCATAATCTCCTCTAGTACCGCCCATGTTGATACAAAAGTTGGGTAGTAATCCTTTCTGATGGCTACGTAATATTCCATTGTATATATGGACCACATCTTCTTTATCCATTCGTCTATTGAAGGGCATCTCAGCTCTTTCCACAGTTTGGCGGTTGTGGCCATTGCTGCTATGAACATTGGGGTACATATGGCCCTTCTTTTCACTACATCTGTATCTTTGGGGTAAATACCCAGGAGTGCAATTGTGGGGTCACAGGGTAGCTCTATTTTTAATTTTTTAAGGAATCTCCACACTGTTTTCCAAAGTGGCTGCACCAACTTGCATTGCTACCAATGGTGTAAGAGGGATCCTCTTTCTCCACATCCTCTCCAACACTTGGTGTTTCCTGTCATGTTGATTTTTGCCATTCTAACTGGTGTAAGGTGGTATCTCAATGTGGTTTTGATTTGAGTTTCCATGATGGCTAGTGATAATGAACATTTTTTCATGTGTCTGTTAGCCATTTGTATGTCTTCTTTGAAGAAGTGTCTGTTCATGTCTTCTGCCCATTTTTTGACATGATTGTTTTTTGGGCGTTGAGCTTGAGAAGTTCTTTATAGATCTTGGATATCAGCCCTTTGCCTGTAGTGTCATTTGCGAATGTCTTCTCCCATTCCATGGGTTGCCTCTTTGTTGATTTCATGGGTGCTCAGAGTGTTCTGGCAGATATTTATATCACTTCAGGGGACCCGTTCAAACAGGGACTCCCACTTCTCCACCATCTTGCCCCTCCTCAAGATTCTTGCTGCTTTTAAAACTCTCTCTTTATCACTACTTTTGGCCATCTTATTTACTTTGTGTCTTGGTAAAGACCTCTTTGGGTTGGTTTTGTTGGGGGCTCTTTGTGCCTCCTGGATCTGGATTTCTCTTTCCTTCTCCAGATTCAGGATTGTTTCAGCTATTATTTCTTTAAATAAATCTTTGGACCCCTTTTCTTGCCCTTCTCCTTCTGGGATCTGTATCATGCAATGTTTATACTTGATATTGTCACTGAGTTCCTTGGATCTATTCTCATTTGCATACTTTTCCCCTCTCATCTGCTCAGCTTGATTACTTTCCTTTACTCTGTCCTCCAGGTTGCTAATCTCTTCTCCTTCTCTTATTTTCTGTTTACTTCAGGTGGTCTACTTTTATTTTCATTTAGTGAGTCCATTATCTCTAACTTGTTCTTTTTTTAGGTCTCCTATCTCTTTGTGGAGGGTCTCATGGAGGTACTGAACACCTTTCTTAATTCTACCAAGTATCTTTATGAGCATTACTTTAAATTCACTATCAGGCATATTACTTATCTCCATTTTATTTAGGTCTCTTGCTATAAGTTTGATCTGCTATTTTATTTGGGACATGTTCTTCTGTCTGCCCATTTTGTCTATTGCCATGTCAGTTTCTATGTGTTAGGAAAGTCAGCTTTTTTCCCACATTGAAGTAGTGACTTTATGAAGAAGAGATCCTGTAGTGCCCAGCAATGCAATGTCTCCTTTTCACCAGAAAATGGTGCTTCAGGGGTGTCTATTATGTGTGTTGTGTACACCCTCCTGTTGTGGCCGGGATGTGTTTGCCTTCAATCTAGCCTGCAATGGCTCTCTGCCTGTTGTGGGCAGAATCCAATTCCTGTGGTGTTAGTGAGTTGGTCCAGGGCTACCTTGGGCTTGACTTGAGTCAGATGAGGTGTTTGCCAGAAATGAATTAGTATCAAACTGCATGGCACTCTCCCTATGTTGAGAGAGAAGCTTTTGTTGGTGTGTGGGGCTTGCAGTCAGACCAGCTCCTTGTCTCAAGCCTACTGCTGGCACCACAATCAGACTGCTGTGTGGTTGTCTTCCCCTCTCCCTTGGGCAAGACTCACTGTGGAGTGATGTTGACCCTTGTTTGGGCTTCTCGCATGCTGCCAGGCTTGTGGTACTGCTTTAATGGGATCTTGCCAAGAGTGATCAGAGGAGGTGTATCTGCTTCACTGTGGCCTCTTGTCTATGTTGGGCTGCAGAGGGTCCCGGCAACCCTAATTTTTTATTTCTACAACTAACATCTATCTATCTATCTATCTATCTATCTATCTATCTATCTATCTATCATCTATCTGTCCATGTATCCACAACACAATGTCAAAGAATATAAACAATTGAATAATACTTGTTCTCATTTCTTTTAGAGCTTGCTGCTATTAACTTCACAGAAGCTTCTGTGAATGATGAAAATAGTAAGTTTTTATCTATGTTTGCCTTTATGTTATGCTATAGCATTTTTCCATCTGATCAGCATAACTGTAGAACTTCCCTGGATTCAGGGAGATACCTCAGAATGGCTGGATCTTGCAAAATAGACAGAGTGATATTTTAAGTCAATCCATCATTTTTCAGGAGTGTCCTTTACAAATGTTGGTTTGGATGTGAGAGAACTATAAATTAGGGTGCAGTGATGGGTTCTGAATTCCTTCCACAATGGACTTAATTAACTTCTGTAGCCTTTGTTTCTACTGACTGAGGCAAACATGTTATCAAGTTGCTTCTAGAATTTTTAAAAAAAATTTGACCTTGTTGGTTGTTAATAACATGAACTGACACTGAGAGCTCGTACAGAAGACATTGTGCTGGACTGTGAGTGTATTTTGTTTAGTTATCTTAATACTCACTGTGAAGGATTTTATTTCCACTTTACACATGAAGTCAATGAACTGAAATTATTAAAGTCTCCACACCACACAGTGAGATCTATGGCTTCATCCCAGACCGTCCGAATCAAGAGTTCATATACTACCTTAGTTTTTATTCTTCCTGAAATCCCAAAACCAAGGTCCTGAGACAGGTACACACATAGGGAGGGGATGTGAGTGCAGGGCTTCTGGTGCCACAGACTGGACTTAAACGCCACTCTTTTAATTATCAGTTGCATGAATATGGGTAATATTTTTACTTTTTCTGAACCCACCAAAAATGACACAAATAACACCTGACTCAGTTACAGAAGATACAATGTGACATATGTGAAATGTATGGCATAGGTATCTCACTTAGCTGCCACATCATAAGTACTGGCTCCTGGATCTTTCTCCCCACCTATGAACAAAGGTAATGATGAAGAGCATTGGTTCTAGTTCTGCTGATCCACCCTCCATGTTCAATATCAAGGGATTTTTTTCATCATCATCTCCATCATCATCATCATCATCATCATCATCATCATCCAACTTTATAGTTTTGCTTAATCGTTTTGATGTCTTTGTAATTTATTGTATATGGAAGCACAGAATTAAAGAGGAGTAGAATAAGTGTTCTTAAATGCAGTGTTGCTGGGATTAAAACCTGTATTCTAGTACTTACCAGCTACATAAAATCAGGCAAATGGCTTCTCTCCTTGTCCTGAGTTTATTGTAAAATAGGAATGAAAATAATAATCTCTTAGGTTATTAAAAAATTAAATAAGGTTTAAGCTTTTCATACAAAGTTCTCAAAATTAGTGACATTTAATTTATACTTATTCTTCCTTAGAGACATGGTGGGGATAAAGAAATATTAAAAGCTATTTATCACCAATGACTTTTTCCCATTGGATCTATTCATTATAAACACAAAAGATTGTGTTTTTTAACTTTTTAATACTTTGGAAATTCCAGGTGAATTTCACAGTTGTTTGACTGACTTGACCTGGAAACTGGGTTCTGAGTTGTCTCGGTGGTGCTGATGGTGGTGGTGGTGATGGTGGTGTGGTTGTTTACTATCCAGTTGTGTTGGTGCGAGAATGTCACTTCAGCCTAAGTCATTAGAAATGTTTACTGTCACCTCTCTCCCATTAATAAGTCTTAGCCTTCCAAAACAACACATGAAATTAATAAAATGCTTTTTTTAGACACGTTGAAGCTGCAACTCATGAACACATCTGCCTACTACACCTACTTCCTCCTCTTCCTGAAGAGCCTGGTCTACACCACCATCATGGCCATCTGTCTGCTTGGGAGACTAGCACTCTATGGCAATGGGAAGAGTTCCTAAAACATGGTGGCACCAAGGATCCACTTCTTCCCATTGGCTATTGTCCCTAAAAGTGTCTGCTGAGGATCTAGTGGGACTTCTTTTGGAGATTGGATATTTCAGTTCACCTTTGTCTTTCTCTACTGTGTCATTATTGTAGAACCGGTTTATAAACCACTGAGTGTAAAAAAACTTTCAGTCTGCAGTAAGAACAAATTCTGCCATGACTCAGGGGTGGGACCAGGGGGCATCCACAGGAGCTTCAGCACTGTTCTCTCCTTAACTCCACCAGCTTCTCAGCCACCCTGTCCCCCTGCCTCTGAGTACAGCCAACATGCATCTTCTTGTCATGTCCCCCAGGGGCTCTTTAACCATATGATTGCCTGTAAGTCTTTTATTTTACATACCTGGAAGCCACCATCCTTGTTACCTAAAGTTTGTAGTATTTTTCATAATAAGAAAAATAAAAACAACCAAAAGTCTATTTTGGCCCCTGTGTACTTTCATTTGATGCAATCTAATTGAGAGTCTAATGTAAGGGACAGCATGACAACTGAGCCTTCCAACTCAGCATTGATTGTAATATTGGCCAATTCTATGTTTCTAATTCTTGCCCTGAGATAGTCCTTATGATGCCTTCTTTGAGGCTCTGGCCCCAGGGAAGTCACAGCCAGTGAAGGTGCCCAGGTTATTTCTCTCTCAATGTTGACCAGATTCAGATCATTTGGTTGAAGATGCTCTGATGGTGACAGTATAACATGTCCTATGACTGGTGGGTGTGCTCAGAACTATCCCAATGTTTCACAGGTACCGTGATTCCTGATCTCACAAGAACCCCATGAGAGTTGCACTAACACAAGAAAAATAGGGTGTTGGAGGGGTTAAGTGCTTGGACTCTGAACCCCACATGAATCTTGGTTCTATAGCTACCTGAACTCTCTGTGACATAATTTCTCATCTGTAAAATGGAGTTACAGTGATTAGTCTCCTGGAGTTGTGTGGATGAGATGACTTAATTATGCTGGGTACATGCTAGTCCTCAACAGCATTAGCGTCTACTCTTGGCAGCTGTACTTTAGAAATAATAGAAATACACTTGTGCACACAATACAAGGTGGACACTTATTTACATGTATGTGTATATTTCTAAAAGGATGGGTGTAAAACAAAATGTTCATTGTGTGTAAGTTGGTGAAAAAGTAGTTATTGTTTATTTTTCTACTTTTGCTAATGAATGCATTTAAAGATATACCTTTTATATATTAGAATTCAAAAAACATATCATTTAAAATTGGGAAGGATTTTTGGCTTATTTATAATCAGTTTCAGTTCCTGTGAAACAGGTGCTTTTGGAAACCAAGTAGATGTTCCCTCCGGAAACAACATAAGACATAGCAGATAAAGGAAGAGGAAATTTAATTTTGATCTACTCCTTGATTTCTCAAAAATGTGTTCAGACTTCTTTGGACAAATGCCTGGGTCTCTACTTAGAGATCTGGAACTATTTCTGCCATGGAAAGCACGGAGGCAAAGAGGGGAAAACTAGAAAATGATGGAAGGCTCTGTGTGGTGTTGTCACTGCTGAGGCTCATAAGCAGTGTCTTCCTTGGTTTCCAACTCCTTAGCCCCTTCCTCCCCCAATTGGACTGAGAGGTGAAGAGAGGGGGAGGATGGTGGTGCAGGAGATTGTGTGGGTGGCAGGAGAGCACTAGTGTGGTGATGGCATTTTATTTTCTCAGGCCTTTTTGTCGACGTGGTCTGTGAAATGTGGTTGATTTGTGGGAAATGCTTGAAATCAAACTGGCTTCTGCTGGGTGGGGCTGTGTAAGCAGTGGCTCGGGTACTGAACGATAAAATAAGGACAGTTAAACCACAGCCAACTTTGTTCACTTCCAAAAGGCCACAGCAAATGGAAAGAACATATCCATCTGCACATGCATGATCCTTCTGTCAAACATATTCTCAGGCTGTGGGGGAGGGGCCCTCTATTTTATACCAAGTTCACTCCATTAGCTGCTATGTGAGTTAGGATCGTATGCCCATGACTGTTAAGACACTGCACACTCAGTTCACTCTGATGGTCTCATTTTGTCAGTGTAGGCAGGGTGACACCAGAACCATGCACATGAAGCTACAAGCACAGGTCAACTATAGACATCACAACAGCAGGTCTTTCTTTCCTCACAAGAACACAGACATATGAAGGCTCTGAGTTCAACTGTGGCACTGAATATCGTAGACTGAGTCATCTCAGTCTCTCTATAGGGAGAAGTGACTATAGAGCCAGGCTGAGCAAGGCTCAGTAGAAGACATGCATATCAGATAAGTGTGCTAGGGATGGAACAGAGGAGGGCAGCTCAGTAATGTGAGCACAAAGAGCTTGGGTCCCTGCCTTCACCCCACCCAGGTACTACGTAGATGGGGTGTCCAGTCCTGTACCCAATCTGTCCAGTCCTTGGGGAAACAAAACTCTATTGCTGAGATCACTGCCCTAAGTTTTCACAGTCTGACTTCATAGCACATTTTCATCATAGACTTCACTCCTCTTGTTCTATACTGAGAGCCTACTTCTGGGTGAGCCATGGCTTCCATGAGCATGGACCCCATGCTACTCGTTTAGCCCAGTATGTGTGGGAGAGAGCTCTATCTCAAGGTAAATTATACACTCACATCCAGTTTAGGCATCATCTGTGGGCCTAGTGTATATACGACTTCCCTCTTGACACAGTATATTCAAACTGTGAGCATACCACTGAGTTCTTGAGATTTTGGTGCCAAGACCAGAAACTTCAGAACTTCCTTGTCCCTTTCTCCACCTTAAGAAACTCTTTCTGGTTAAGCCTCAGGCTCCCACACTCCTCCTGGTGTCACTTCTGTATTTAATCCATTCTCAGCACAGCACAGATGGAGCTGATCTGAAATGCCCAAACGTACATATGACCCTGTCATTAAATTCTGTGATTATCTCTTCAGGAAACATGTTTGAGGAAACAACACTTGTTTTCCATTAGGTACATTAATTTTTCTCTAAAATCAGAAAAAAATCCAAATGTCTGAGAGTGGAAAAAAAGTTAAATAATTATTATATTTCCATGAAATATTTTCTATTCACTTAAAATTATATTTATGTAGTATACAACAACTCGGTAAATACTTATGCTATCAAGCAAATTCAAATATGTAATGAAAAAGCTGTATATCCCATGTATATCCCATATTTATTAAAATAAAAACCTAACACATATTTGCAAATCAGAAAGAAAAGAAGAAAATATCCAGACGATTTTAATCATTTCTGGATATTCTAAAATTTCTACAGCAAACTGACTTTATTACTTTTACATTATAATTTTTATGTATTGGCCATATGGCCACAATTACGTGAACATACAAAAACAAAATGAGGAGGAGACATTAAACTGTCAACAGTAAAGTGGTCACAGAGTTTGAAGAACAGATCCTCTGATTATTGTTCTATGCACATTTTTACAAAAAGCATGTGTTACTTTAACAGTTAGGGTAAGAATGTAAAAAGGGTAGCCATGGGACAACCAAAGTAGCAGGTGAGTGATAGAGCCTACTCACATACAAAGGAATCAGCCCGCTTCACAGTTGCTTTCCTCTTGTCAGATAATACACCTCAAATAGGACCTTTTCTCCTTCTGAGAGTATCTGCCTGCATTAAAGCCAAAAGTCTATCTGGTATGGGACAATAAACAGCAAAGAGTCTTTTTTTTTTTAAAGATTTTATTTTATTTATTTGACACAGAGAGAGAGAGAGATCAGATCACAAGTAGGCAGAGAGGCAGACAGAGAGAGAGGAGGAAGCAGGCTCCCTGCTGAGCAGAAAGCCCGGTGTGGGTCTGGATCCCAGGACCCTGGGATCATGACCTGAGTTGAAGGCAGCGGCTTTAACCCACTGAGCCACCCAGGCGCCCAACAGCAAAGAGTCTTAAGAAAAGACTACATCCCATATCTTAACCTCATAAATGTCACGCAGTTCAGGTGAAGTCTATGGTAACATATATAGATAAAGTCATCACTGTTGGAAGTCTTCACTTTCCAGCCTATTAAACTGGTGTAGAGACACTGGGACAGATTAAATGTCTTCACACTTGGAAATGAGTCTGAGATGATCATAGCACATCTTTGTCTTTCTGGCCTTACTTTCCACCTGCCAAGATAATGGCATTTGAGCCACAAGGAGTTGACATGTCTTGGAAATATTTGGGAGTCCTAAATAAAGCCAAACATTTAATTAAAACATAGTAATACGTATAGTTTGCATAATTTAAAAGTGAATGTTAGCAAGGCCCTCTGGCTATGGTCAACAAATCTTCTAAGGGACACCAACTATAAAACTGGACTAGATCAATAAAACTAACCATTTTAGTGGTTTGAAATGTCCAAATGCACACAACAACTGAGAATTGTTTATGTTTAAAAAGCTGCAGAATTCAGGGAACAATAGCAGTACTTGCCTACAGTGGCTCCCATTCTTCCCCCTCCTGACACCCAGCATCATAGGCATAAAGGTTCTGCCAAGATAGGATAGGCCATGAGTACTGGCAGCAGAGTTACAGAATGTAAGAAGCTGAATTAATCTGGGGTGAGGAGTGATGTAAAGGTGAGCAGACAAGCTGCGTGGTGTGCAAACAGGAAAGCCAGGGGCTCTGCTGGTCTGTGGTTGTGGTCATGGCTGCAGCAAGCATGTGCTTAGCTGAAGCTGTGTGCATGCTTAGCAGAGACTCAGAAAAGCCCAAGCCAGCCACACACTGCTGGTCGAGCTTGAAGTGACTGGGATATGTGGAGAATCCATGAAAAGACTCAGAAAAAGTATAAGCTGAGAAGACTTACACTTTAGCACACACACACACACACACACACACAAACACATATGTGTATATATGTGTATATATATACACATATATACACACACACCAAAATATGCCAGAACATATATTTAAAAAAAGTAAAAAGAAAGTATTCCTGTTGGCAGAAGAAACAATCTCGATACAGGGGAAAATCTTCAACCTGATAAAGGGCATCTGTGAAAACCCACAGCTGACATCATACTTAGAGTTGAAAATTGAATGCTTTTCCCATGACAAGAAACAGGACAGAGATGTCTTCTCTTGACAATTTTATTTAACATGATATTAAATGTTCTAGACAATGCAACCAGAAAAAATATAAAGATCTCTAGCAGATTGAAAAGGATGATATCATCCACAGATGACATCATCCCGTATGTTGATAATTCCATAGAACCTACATGCACGCAAAACCAAAGAAAGAACTCATAAACACGGTCCATATCATCATAAGGTACACACTTGAAGTACAAAATATGAGTTCTATTTTTACATATTAGCATGAACAACTTGAAAATAAAATTTAGGAAACCTAAACAAATTTAGGTTCTGTTTACAATAGAACCAAAAAGAATAAGACATTTAGGAATTAATTTAACAAAAGAAGAACAGAACACCTGGGTGGCTCAGTTGGTTTAGCATCTGCCTTCGTTGGCTCAGGTCATGATCCCAGAGTCCTGGGATACAGTCCTGCATTGGGCTCCCTGCTTCTCCTTCTCCCTCTGCCTTCCACTCCCCCTGTTTGTGCTCTTTCTCTGTCAAATAAATAATTAAAATCTTTAAAAACAAAAGAAGAGCAAATCTTTAATGTTGAAAATTACAAAACAGTGCAGAGAAAAATTAAAGAATATCTGAATAAATGCAGAGATAGTTCAATCTTTGGATTAGAAGATTCAATATTGTCATGATGGCAACTTTTACCAAATTCATTAAAGATTTAACGCAGCAGGCTTTATGGGCATAACCTAACAAGCTTGCAGTAAAATTAACTTGAAAAGCCAAAACACCTAGAATAGACAAAATAATTTTGAAAAAGAACAAAGTTGAAGGACTGATGTGGTCACCCTGCAGAAACAGTGGGGGCAGGGGTGCACCCAAAGTTTGATTTGGATGATGAGACTGATGACGCCGCACACACAAAGGGTGTGGAAAGCTTCGTCACTGACACATGAAGTCCTGGGGACAGCAGGGCGGGCCTTTCTAGCAAGGCTTCACAGCACCTGATTTCAAAGCTACAGAAAGATTAAGTTACAAAATTTAGCCAGTGTGCTGTTGGTGCAAAGAATCATAGAGGTCACTGGAAGAGAAATGAGAGTCCAGAAATCATCTCTTGTGTTTATGGTCAACTGGATTTTGATAACTGTGCTGAGTTATTCAGTGCAAGGTGGAATAGTCTTTCAACAAATGGCTCAGCTACAACTGGATAATCGAAGGCAGAAGAATGAACTAATTTCCTTACCTATTCCATATATGAAAATTATTCACCATGGACTTAGTGGTAGAGCTAACACTATAAAATCTCCTAAAAGAAAACATAAAGAGAATATTTGTGATATAGGATTAAGGCAAGGAATTCTTAGATATGACCCTAAACACATTATCCATCAAAGAATACATTTTGATAAACTGGACATCATCAAAACTCAAAACATTTGTTTCAAAAGTCTCCATGAAGAAAATGAAAAGACTACTGCCTGAGAGAAAAATTTGTGCATCTGATAAAGGACTTTTATCTAGAATGCATAAAGAATTCCCGCAAGTCAGTAAGACTGAACATAACTTAAAAAATAATAAAAGGCTTAAAATACACATTTCTCCAAAGAACATGAATTACTAATAAGCACATGAAAGTATTTTCAATATTCAGTTCCTAGGGGGTAAATGAAGACCGCAAGGAGACTCCACATCACACCTGCTATAATGTCTGTCATCAGAAAACCTCTACCAGGAGTCAGTGAGAAGAGGGAGAAGCAAGCTCTTTGTGTAAAATTTAAAGTATAAATAACATATAGTGTTATATTAGTTTCAGGTGGACAATATAATAATTCGACAATTCTATGAATTACTCTGTGCTCAACACAATGACTGCCCTTAATCCCCTTTATCTATTTTCCCCAGCCCCCCCCCGACCACCCCTCTGGCAACCACCAGTTTGTTCTTTGTATGTGAGTCTGTTTTTGTCTCTTCTTTCTTTGTTTCTTCTTTTGTTTCTTACATTCCACATATCAGTGAAATCATATAATAGTAGTCTTTATCTGACTTAGTTCACTTAGCATTATACTTAGCCATTAATGTTGTTGCAAATGGAAAAATATCATTCTCTTTTATGGTTGAGTAACATTCCATCCTATATATACACCAAGGGGAAAGAACATCTTACACATGGCTGGAGGGTATGTAAAATGGTCCAGCAACTTTGGAGAACAAAGATCTTTGACAGTTACTTAAAAAATTAAACAGAAACTGACCAAAAGACCCAGTGAATCCTTTGCTAGGAATCTCTCTAAGATAAATAAAAACAAATGTTCCCCCAAAGACATGCACATCAAAGGTCAGAGTAAGACTAGTCACAATAGCAAAAATTGGCAACAATTCCATTGTCTACCCACAGCTGAATAAACAAAATGCTGTAATCCCTGCATTGGAATGGTATTCAGCAACACAAAGGGACAAACCACTTATACATGCTATAACATGAATTACCCCCCAAAACATGCTATGTAGAAGAAGCAAGATGTAAAAAAAAATCTACACACATGATTTAATTTCTGTTAATTTCCCAACAGGGAAAATTTACAAAACAGAAACCTGATCAGGGGTTTATCAAGGACTGGACTTAGGAACAGGAATTAGCTGCAAGTAAAGAAATTTTTGGATAATAAAATTACTCTAAAATTGTACTGTGATGTTGGTTTAACAGTATAAATTAAATAAAAGTCATGTAATCACAAATATGCAATGGATGAATACCTCACTAAAGTTGTTTTTTCTTTAATCAAGGTTAAGTAATATCTTTAGCAGTGATGATACTTGACAAAATTTTTACTAAAAATTAGAAAAACTGGGTGCCTGGGTGGCTCAGTGGGTTAAAGCCTCTGCCTTCGGCTCAGGTCATGATCTCAGGGTCCTGGGATCGAGGCCTGCATCGGGCTCTCCGTCCAGGGGAAACCCTGCTTTCCCCCCCCCCNGGGTTAAAGCCTCTGCCTTCGGCTCAGGTCATGATCTCAGGGTCCTGGGATCGAGGCCTGCATCGGGCTCTCCGTCCAGGGGAAACCCTGCTTTCCCCCCCCCCCTCTCTCTCTGCCTGCCTCTCTGCCTACTTGTGATCTCTATCTCTGTGTCAAATAAATAAATAAAATCTTTAAAAAAAATTAGAAAAACTGTGCTTCAGCTCTACTGACTATACATAGGGTGACTCTATAATTGATCATTTAAGCAAGAACACTTCAGAAAGATTAGAGGCATTCTGATAATAATTACATGGGGCCACAGAAGTTAGCCAGAGTGTCCCAAGCAAACCAGCATGTGTGGCTGATTATGTTTAGAAGTAATCAAATTCAAATTTCAGTACCTTCATCAAGATTTGCTTAGCACAGTTTACATTATGTAATCGAGCTATTCTTTTAAATCAGTCTTCCCATGGTTCAGGTGGTGACAAAATAACTTTGGTTCACTTCAGCTGTCTGGCAACACTTAAATCTTCAGCCTAATCATCTGACAGAAGATTGTGCTTTCTCACTCCTTCCATTGAATGCCCGGGGGAGAAGGACACGGTTAGACCAACACGCAAACCTGCAAACACACCATCTTTATATCCTTTAAAAGTACATATAAGAAAAGATGTTAATATTCCAAATCTCTATGATACTAAATTTCAAGGAAATTTACGAGGAAAAATGTTAACATTTTGATTTTAACTGTGGGCTCCTCTGAAGTTTTTCCTTCTCTTTTCTTCTCATCCATTCCTTCCACAGCTATCCATCTATTCTGTGCCATTGCCGCACTAGGTGCTGGAGAAAGAAAGTCAGGAGAAGGCAAGCAGCCCCCAGACGCTCTCTTCTCCACCAGGGGCCCTTCAGCGCTGGATCGGTCCCAGGGCAGGAGGAGCACAGACTCTTGTTCTGTTTCATTTGTAGCCACTGGCCGAGTGAGCCCGCTGTGCTTTAGGGTCAAATCTTCTTTTTTAGGCGCATTAACTCCGATAATAGTTTTTTATTATAATTATTTCCTAACTTGAATGTTCAGACAGCAAAGGTATAATACAGCAAGGTAAGTCATTTTGAACACTACTTCTCTGCCTGATACTTACCTGCATTTTGTCTTTTTTTAACATCTTAATATTATTTTACTTTTTCAGTGTTCCAAGATTCATTGTTTATTTAGTCCTGAACAAAGCAGCTACCGGCACAACACCCTGACAATGTTCTAGTTCAGCTCCGTAATCCAACGAAATGGTAATACTCCCAACCACCACTAGTTGGGAGTAAAAGTCAGAGGCAGGAAACCAATAATGGATTCAGAACTGGAAGCTTGATGAAGAATGTCTGAGGAGATATTCCTCACATTATTATTATCCTGCTGCTCTGAACTTCTAATTAAGTAAATACATTACTACTGAGAAATTTTATCACTCTTAGGAAAATTATGCAAAAGCATGAACTATACGTGAACTTTCATTTTTCAAAAGAACAAGTCTTAGAACGTACAAAACATCTCCAAGAAATAACCCTCATAATGAGGTATGCTGAAGTTTAATACTATTTGAGATTCTTCTGGCTGAGGAAGAGATTTTCTGCTTGTTCATATCTGTATTTCATATGACTCTGTGCTTTCATGTTTTAATCTACTTTTAGATCCAATACAAATAGTCCAGAATATCAAGTTATGTGGAGTTCCCCCAATTCACTGTTCCATTGCCATGCCTCTGGTCACTCACATGAGTCTTCCTGCCTGGAACCTGCTGCACTATTGTGTGTGTGTGTGTGTTTTATTACTTACTGAGCTCAATGTTGGGAATAAAATAATGCTGTCTCTAACTCAGGTTGATATCCCAGTGGTAGAAAGAGGCCAGGTCAGTGCTGAGGACACTGTAGCCAGCACAGATGACAGGGCTGGGGGAGAGTTCCTAAGGAAAGCAGAGAACACCCTGCCAGCAGCCAAGGGGGCCAGGGTGGGGTGGGAGAAGCCTTCTCTTCTGGGAATGGAGAATAGGACTGGAGAGGAAAGGTGTGAAGGAGAGAAAAACAAACTGCACAATGGCCCGATGGGTGGGGTGTATAATGTTTTCAGAAAACCTAAGAAGACAACACAAG
Organism: Ailurus styani; assembly: GCA_002007465.1. Taxonomy (NCBI): domain Eukaryota; kingdom Metazoa; phylum Chordata; class Mammalia; order Carnivora; family Ailuridae; genus Ailurus; species Ailurus styani. Next base: position 89,801 of record LNAC01001681.1, read on the forward strand.
GAGGCAGTACTGAGAGGTTGGAAAACGGGGTTAGGTTGGTGAAAATGGTGCTTATTGCCAGACCAAGGACCCATAACTTCCTTTATCCTTTCTGCCACTGAAGGATTTCGAGCAGGAGAAGATGGGATCAATGCTGCATTTCCATTAATACTGAAAGGCCATACATGGATTAGCTGTGAGCGTGGACACCAACACTGAGCGGGGTTCAAATCCTGGCTCCACCTCTTACTCTTTGTGTGACCTTGCACATATTATTCCCCCTCTCTGCTTCAATCTCCTCCTCTCTGAAACAGAAATAATGAGACATTCACTTCCTAGAGTGGTTGGAGGAACCTGTGGAACAATGCAAGTGTTCTATGTCACATGGAGTTCTGGTGGGATTGTGGGAGGCCGACTGAGGCAGGGAGACAGGACGTTGATGCAGGAACCACAGCAGGAAGTGACAAATGGAAGGTGGAGGAGACAGGAGCTGGTACAATGCATGAGACACAGGAGGCAGGAATGCAAAGGATGGAAAGGCAGGGGGGGCGGGGGTGGGATGGGAGCCTTGAGAAAAAGCAAGTCCCCAGGGAGGCTCTGGTTTCTGTCATGGGTAACCTGGGGACAGAGCTCCCTCCTCACACAGGGGGTCCTGGAGGATGGTCAGGTGAGGGGATGACAGGGAATAAGAGAGCATCAAAATCCTTCCCCTGCTCTGCCTGTCTTCTGAGATGCAGGTCACACATCACAGTGTCTGTGGCCCTCAGTTATATTTATCTTACACTCTGGGTCTCACCACAGGTCGCATAGAAAGACCCCATCTCAGTTATTTTCATACCCTCAATGTCTGCTGTGTGTTGAGTAGAGGGAAGGCAGAAGGGGAAGGGAGGGCTGAGCTGCTGAGTGATGGATGAAAACACAAATGATAATCATATATTTTATCTGCTTCAGATTTAAGAGGAGAAAAAAACTCAGCAAAAAGTGGTATTTTGAAATCTCTTGACTAAAAAGGGTTTTGTTAATAAACCACGAAACAGTTCTAAAAGGAGAGATTCCAACTAGTTGAAAGACTTGTCTGTTACTCATGTGATTCTTTGACGTATATTTATATCATCTTTCCCAGGGGAATACCTTCCTACCTGCAGAAGTCAACATCATCAAAACCAAAGCAGGGTGCCTGGGTGGCTCAGTGGGTTAAAGCCTCTGCTTTCGGCTCAGGTCATGATCTCAGCATCCTGGGATCAAGGCCCGTATCGGGCTCTCTGCTCAGCAGGGAGCCTGCTTCCTCCTCTCCCTGTCTCTCTGCCTGCCTCTCTGCCTACTTGTAATCTCTCTCTCTGTGTCAAATAAATAAATAAATAAATAAATAAATCTTAAAAAAAAAAAAAACCAAAAAACCAAAGCAAATAAGAAAACCAGGTCAGGTGAGACAAATGGCCTAAAGTATGCATTTTGTTAGAGAAATGTCAATTGTAATGCATAATAAATGGAATTCTTTTTATAAATGTATAAAGCATTATTCAGATGGTGAAGAAATACTTATTCAATAAAACAGTCTCCTCCCAAAAGGAAGGAATTATGAGGATAAAAGGAGGAGGAAGCCCCATGTGGGAGCCCAGCACACTCGCACAGAACGAGAGGGGCCATCACGTGAGGCTCAGGGCCCCAGGGAAGGTAACGCTGGGAGAAGCTGGAGGAAGCACCTGGCCTCATATGCTACAGACCATGAAAATATAGGCTGCTGTATATTGTTTCATTCATCCTGTGTTCTGCTGTATTGTATTAGTTCCCTTAAATTTGGCTGAATCACAAAATCATTCAAGCCTCACTCACATTAATAACTGATATGCTTACAACCAAGCTCAAATTGATGTTTATACACAATTACAGAAGCAACTTCCATTAGTTCTCTCTGCTGCTGCTCCAAGACAGGTTTTCACAGAAGAACAGAGAGTGCAGGAGAGAAGACTTATCTTGATTTGAGTCTGGTGATTACTTTTTTTTTTATATGATTACTCTTAAATAATAATTCTGTTTTATAGATTTCTGGCCTGTAGATGAGATGACCCAAAATAAAACCATTTACAAGGTAATTTTCCTCCAATGTCCCTTGAGGTTATAACCATGCTTAAGTTTCTCTAGGACATGAGACCTTCTTTTCCTATTAGGCAGGGCAAACAGCCAGATATTGACAGAGCATAATCACAGCGTGTGTGGAAATGGCCTGAGTCTCTGCACTGAGCCTTGATCATGTCACCAGCAAGAAGGCAGGCCATCATGCATTTCCAGTCAGGCCATCATGCAGAGAAGAATTCCAGCCCAATAATGAACCGTGCAGCTCAGTCCATCATGGGGCTTCCTAGTCTATGTTCAGGGGTCTCAAAGCCCACAGGTGATCATAAGAGCCTGGCAGGGCTCAGGATCCCATAGCACTAGGAATACCTCCACTCCTCACAGGAGTATGAGGGAAACCTGAGGTGACTGAGCATTTGTCTGACTGGCTGACTCCCTCCCTTCCACCCTCCATGTTCTTTCCTCACCCACCATTCATCCCCTCCATGCACCACCTGTGCTGATGGTGGTCCCTAAAAGTCACTGCCTGCTCTATGGAAGTCACGGTAGACTCCGCAGGGTCACTGACTCTTAGAGTTGTTAGCTCAGCTCAGCCTGACTGGTTTCCATCTCTGTCCCTGAGGAACAGCGTTGTTTAGATGCACACAGTGCTTAGTGTCCTAGGACTGGGATCAGAGGGAAAGAGAGTTGCTGGCTGTTTCTGGTGTTGGAATGTCCTTTTCCCCAGGGCTCACACTGTCTTCTAGGGAAGCCCGGCCTGACAGCTGGAGAAAAGAGCCACATTCTCTCCTCATTTTGTCCTCCAGCTGTTCTGGAATTCTGCTGAGTCCACTGAAGGAGAAGACCTTAGATCCACTTCACTCCTCTGAGTGTGAATTGAGATGATGAGGAGCAAGCAGCTGAAAGCTCCTGAGAGAAAAGCAGGAAGGACAGACATGATCAGAAGAGGGGAAATGCAGGTTCCAGGAGCTCACACTGGAAAACGAGGCTTCACCATCATAGATGGTGATGGTACAGAACACATGGGAGGCTGGACCTGTGACAGGATCACCTTGGGAGTAAAAGGCACTGGTCGCTGCTGACGTCAGCTGACAGACACATAATCCAGCATTATCTGAATTAGACACTTGATGTTGGGAAAGCACCTGCTCCCAAAAGACACCTGTCTGAACTAGAAGCTCGTAATCCCTGAAAAAGCTCTGCCAGGCTCAGCTCCTGCCAACATCACTCTGTCTCCAGCCCCTGAACGCACACCAGGCCAATTTGGGCTTCTCCATGGCACCCATCCCTCCCTGGCGGCTGGTGCTTTCCCTCCTCCCAAGGTCTAGCAGGCTGGTGTGTTGGCAAACTAAATTTTGTCCCCCACAAGGTCCAGCATGGAAAGGCAGTCACCCCACAGAAGGGACCACTTGAAATGTAGAGTTGGGGCTCCCCCTATTGGCTGGGAAGCCCAGAGATCACCCCACAGGACCTTGACCCTCCATCCCCCAGCCAGGATTCCCAGCAACATGACACCTGCCCAGAGTGATGCCAGCAGTAGTCTGACTGACAGCATGGGGTTCAGGGGACTCCCAGCATGCAGAGCCTCTGAGCTGTCGGGGACAACCTTGCTGGTGACAGCCAGTCTGGGCAACAGCCTGGGTGTCTGTCACTGTCAGTGGATAAACTAATGCAGTGGCTGCAATCAGTGGCACCATGAGCATCACTGAGGAGCAATGAACTGGGCAGACATGATGGGCAGACATGTATTTACAGGAATGCTGTTCCATGTATATGAACATAAATATGCACATTCACAAGCAAATCTCTATAGTTTTCACAGGTATGTACGACACCAAGCCTATCAGTCCATTCTCTCATTTGAGGCTGGGGAAATGGGCGCCTTGCAAGGACAAGCCACTCACCAAAAACTACTACCCACACTGAGTACACAGTTGGAAAAACCAGGTTTCTGGCCTTGTATTTCTGGGCCCTTCCACTCACTAACTGACTGCTGTAATAGACTTCACTCACCTGGTGAACAATAGGGAAGACTATTAGGTGCATGACATACCTGCAATGGCCAGTAGGAGGTGATAGAAGTCAGTGTAAGTAATAAGTAAAATAATGTAGATCTTAAGAGGAAAGCACATTATTTAAAACAAATGAAAAATCTAATAAGATCACAATTTGCATTCAAAGCAACAACTCAGAGAGAACAGAAATTAATCTCTTAATCAAAAACATCCAAGCAGGTTACATAGAGCACATACTTCATTAACCTGGTTGACTTGAAGTTCTTGGTGTGCTCTTCTTAGTGGGGCTACTCAACCTCCCTAAGACTCTGTCTCATCTTCAGAATGAGATGAACACCTACTTTATGCTTGCAGGGAAGGAATCAATATGTACCATGAATGGCATTCAATAAAGTGTATTTGACATTATTTAATGGATCGATGATTACTGTTACAAATTTAAAAAAATTAGTCTCTCTAAAAAGCAAGCAACTATTAATTCACCAGTGCTAGAAGAATTTCTACTATGTTCTTAGGTCCAGCATTGTTACCTGAATGACTTCTCTTCAAGAACAATTTCTGCTCTTTGCTCCCTTGGTCTGTGAGAGATATTCCTGAGTTCTGCAACCTCTCTGAAATTTTTCTCATGACCTTACTTACTCTTACTCCTTAGAACTTAAACATAACTCTGTCTCTGTGTAGATATATGTTGAGTTCTACATATATGGAATGGATGCTGTGACAGGTTTTCCATTTGTTAACCTTGTGTTTGAATTCAGGCTCCATTGCTTATGTGACTGCACAGATGAAATATTTTAAGATTTCAATGAGCTACTCTGCCAAATGTGGTTGCTATAACTATGTTGGCATATTTTTATAAAGGAACAAGTGGTTATAAGAATCACATCATACTTCAGACTGACTGATAGTATTTATTTACAAAGCAAGCAGCTTGGCCCAGTCGCAGGCCCCTGGTGGATGGTGTCTGCAGGGTGAGCTTTATGATTCCCATTCACAGGGACTTTCCCAAGGACACACATCCTCCAAGTGGGAGGCCTTGGACTGGAGCTGTCATACTGTCCTTGTCAGTGTAACAAATCCTCCAAGAGTTAAGAGGTATCATTCAGACTCTCCAAAGTGTCCTTTTTGGCAGCTCTGTACTGAGAAGGATGTCTCCCCTCAGCACCATTGATCAGATGACTTCTTTGGTTGCTCAGAGAGCTGGGTTCCCAGGCTGGGCCCCATGGCTGCACCATTCCTGAGGCCAGCAGGTCTGGAAGGCTGGCAGGCAGGTGGAGTCGGTCTGAACCCGCTGTTCCCCTGCAGACCAGAAGCACCTGGCAGCCTCAGAGCCTGTGGAAAAAGCAGGCAGATGTGAAGCTTTGGCTGAGGTCTGATGTAGATTCCTCTTATTACCATTCTGTTTAAAGAATTCTCTTTCTGCTTTAGTGCGATGACAATTTTATATTTTCATAACTTTGAAACCACAAGTCAGAAGGCTTTCTGGGCCTACGAGACATGGCGCTTGCCTGGGAGAGTCTGCTCTCTGAGCTGCTCCTGGGGCAGCCTCCTGTCCCTGACACACGGGGTCCCTGGGGAAAGGATGGTCAGCCAGGGTCCCTTCCCTTCCCCTCTTACCAGCTTTTGTGATGACACTTGCTATTTGTATGCTTTTTGATAAGAGCCATTGTAACAGGTGTGAAGTGATATCCCATTGTGGATTTGATCTGCATTTCCATGAATTTTGGATTAACAACAAATAATTTTGTAGTTTATGTCCAAATATTGTATAGCACTTTGCAACTTTTTCCCCCATGAAATCTGACAACCCAATGTGAGCCTGCCTTTTTCCTTGAGGAACAAAAGAAATTATCTAGCAAATTAATTTTCTACGCACATACACACATACACATACACACATCCCTCACACAAATTTCCACATATATTTTGAGGAGGATCAAATGTATATCAACATAATTGACCTTAATTTCTTCTAATCCTATTCAATGATTATCAGATTTGTTAAGTTGTTTGTAAAGTCCGATAAAGAATTTTCAAGGAGCCTGTCATCATCTGTTGACTGAGAATACTATTGTGCCTCACAGAATTGTATTATTTTCAGGGTTTAAATAAATAAGGTTTGTGCTTGAAAGGGGCCTGGCCCCATGCCTGACAGTTGGTGGGGGTTCTGAACGTAGTGACTGAGTTTGAAGTGCCAGGTCCACTCGAGGGGAGGTGCACACAGCAGAGAGGAGGGGTGGGGTTCTAATCCCGCCTCAGCTGCTCATGGTCCTGCCATATTGAATGAGTCTCCTGCAGTTGTGAGCTGTTTTCTCATCTTTAAAGATGAGGATTAATGAGGCTTCTGGAATGGGGGCTTTCCTTTTCATCTTAATTGTGTAAGCCTCTGTGATCCTCTACTGAAGTGTGAATGGCCCGGATAATACCAATGACCTGTTTTAAAAATGGCGTTGCTAATCTAACAAATGAAAAATATTTTTAATAAAAAGTGTGTATTCAACACAAGGTGTTAAAACATCTAAATTGAAGATGAAAAGAATATTTTATCTAGAGTTCTCTCAACCAAGCATATCAATGGCTTTCCTATTTTGGGTTTTTGACCTTGTTGAGCTCACTAAGAGTTGACATCACATGTGCATTCGATCTATTCCCTGTGACTAAAGGAAGAAATCAGACTGGATTAGATCTCAGATTCTCCTGGGCGCAGAAGGGAGATGTCCCAGGTCAGGGAAGCACACCAGCCTCTCAGAGGTTCAAGGAAAAGGACCAAGCTCTTTGGACAAGTTCTTCCTAGGTCGACACCTACTGTGAGGCCCGTTTCTCTCCTGGGGCTGAGGTCTGGTGCCATGAGAGCAGTTTCATTCATGGCAGCAGCGGGATGACCTGGGGGGACAGGTAGTGCTGGTCTCTCAACGTCACCTGATTTCTCTCTTCTGGGAGACCACTGGGTCTTTCTCAGGACCCTCCTCCACTCTCCACATGAGTGTGGGGTGAAGTCTTGGCTACTCTTTGTGTCTTGCCCCAAAGTTTCCCTTATTATTTTTTAAATATGTGCATCTTTTAACAAATACGACCTTTCAGCACCACTTACACAAGAGCACAGAGGCACAACAGCCGGAAGAGAAGTAGAGGAAAACAACTGTCACCTGTTGAAATGCATTTCCAGGCCCAGGATGGATCCATTCCTGCCCAGGGTGCCAAGTCAGCAAACTGAAACTTAGGTAACTTCCCTGTCCTGTAAATGCTGCTCTTGACCAGAAACACCATATATCCCAGCCACCCAAGCCCCAAACAGCAAGAATCCGCAACGATTTCCCTGTTCTAAATAAGATCAGATATGCAACCCCGGCCAATCAAACTAAGCCAAACACTATCTCTGTATTCCCTGACTGACCTGCTATTCTCCCTGTTTCTCCTTAACTGCTTCTAAGTCTCTATAACTCCCCCTTGCCCTGGGGCAGAGCGCTCCCCTGCTTGTGAGACTCTGAGCTTCCCAATCCATGGATTGTTCTCCTTTGAATAAAGTACACCACACTCTACAGACTGAAATATTTTACTTTTGTCATTTGTCTCACCCAGGAGAGCATTTGGTTGGAGGTTTGGCACAGACTAAGGCTGTCATGGCCTTTAATGTCAGCAGTATTTGAAGACAAATGGGAACAGTAATTGAGAGAAACAGAATTCTGAATGTTGGTGATGTGACATAAAATTTATTTTCATAAAAGAATAGAAGGTTGTGGATTTTCTCCCCCAAAGGAAGATTTTCTTATTGGTGAAAATCTAGAAAAGAGAGAAAGCAGGAAGAAAAGAATTCATTGGCTTTCTCACCCCCACAGTGCTCCCCTTCTTTATGCACACTCTTGCCACCTGTTATTATGCTGTGCAGTTGTCAACCCCCATTGTCACCACCATTGTCACTCTCTTTTCTCCTTAATATTTTAGCACAGCTACCCTAGACACCTGCTGAGCGTCTGAATGATGGCCCTGGATTATTCTTTTAGCAGAATATTCTAGTTAACTCCTCACCAGCTCAAACACCTCAAAGCCTGCATTCTGGGACACTTGAGCCTTGAATCTTGGTTGGAGCTCAGCATGTGTGTCTCCCAGTGTATACCAAGAGGAGGAGCTCAGGAGCTGGGTCTGTTAGTAGGTGCAAAGGACCCAAAACTCCCTGCCCCAGCCAAGTCCCCTTCCTAGCCAACCCCACTGCCTTCTCCCTCCAGGCCAACAAGCAATCATTAACTTAACTAATTACCATAACTATACCCAGGAGGTCCTGGTTTACTTGGGGTAACAGAAAAGGAAATCTTTACTTACTTTACTACCTTTACTTCTGGAAACTTCATTTCAGATGCCTTTCTTAGCTGACCCTTCCTGAGACCCTGCCTTTATCATTTCTGATGATCTGACACTGGATCTGACCTGGTCCTGCCCCCTGGTCTCTTCTGACCCCTGGTTAAACGCAGGCTTCTTCCTTTGGCCACAAACACACGCACGCGCGCGCGCGCGCGCACACACACACACACACACACACACACACACACACACACACCTGATTTTACAAGACTGTAATATTTCCTGAAATTCTACACTAAGAGGACTTCAGAAATAATTTACTGCAACCAGTCCAGTTTTAAGATGAAACACCAATCCCCAACATTTCTTGAGCTTTTTCTCTGCATCTGGGACAGGACTCATGCTTTGCTCACACTCCCTGCTCACTCTGCATGCAACATAATAAGTTTCCTTTGACATATGAAGAAAAGGAGGAGACTAGCTAGCCAAAGACTACACAGCTATAGTATTACCTTAGGGCATTTCCATCTTCTGAGGACACCTCTGGCAGAAATGCTCCAATGTTAGCTCAGGGGACCTGTTGCCTTTTCAGCAGGGATCTCTGCTCTGGGCTTGTCCCTGCCTCCTGAGCAGCTTGCACACCCATTTCTCCGTCAGTACCTTGTGGCCATCTTGAGATTTATCCCCAGCCAGACCTGGCTCACATCCCCACCTAATTCCCTGTAGGCATGCAGCCTTGGAAGAGTTACTTAAAATACCAACTAGGATCTCTCCATTTCTAAATTGAGGGTAGTAGCATTCATCCCAAGGGTGTTTTCAGGATTTGGTCAAACAATGAGCAGAAACCAATTAGTGTGGTGCTCAGGTGCAGTCAAAGTCCAATAAAGGAGCGCTGTTATCACTGGTGCCCTCCTTGCACCAATATTCCTCAGTGTTTCTCAGCCCTCTAACCATTGATGTTTCCTTCTTCTTGTGGTCAGGGCTGTCCCAGCCCTCTGGCCCCTCCCTCCCTGCAACCCCTTTCTCACCAGTACCTGCAGGTGCTTCTGGGAAACAGAGGCTCAGATCTTAACCTGCCATCTGCCATCCACCCAGGCAGTCTCCTCCCAGTAGGTGCAGCCAGTTCACCTGGAGTTTCTTTCCACCAGGTGGAAACAGAACCATGCTGGGTCCCCTTACAGTATTGTTTGCCCTCCTGTTTCCCGGTAAGTCCTGACTTGCTCCCTGGTGCAAGATACAGGGGACACCCTGAGGTTCCTGTCCATCACTGTCTCACGGCTGTCCCCCACTTCCCTGGCAGGCGGCGGAGCAGGGCTCAAACTGAAACAGCCTGCTTTGTTGGTGGCACGTTTGGGCAGTTCACCCTCCCTGGATTGCCAAGTGGACACCTCGGTCAGCTACATCCACTGGTACCGCCACCAGGAGGGTACGGCACCCAAGAGGCTCCTCTACCTAGACATGTCCAAGTCCTATGTGCAGAGGGATTTTCCCATGAAATCGGACAAAGTCAATGCCAAGAAGGGCAGGGATAGCTACAGCTGTACTCTGTCGGTGCTGAAACTGGAGAAGAGCGACGAGGGCGTGTACTACTGCGCTGCCTGGGAGGCCCACAGCCCTGTGCTCTGACCAGGTTCCTGAGCAAAAAGGGCTCTGGATCCCAGGGACTGAAGTCCTGGCGCATTTCAATGGCTCCGTGTCTCTGAGGTTGTCCTGGGGTCAGCTCTCAGCATCCTGAACTCCCCCTAATGCCCCCTCCATGGGTCCACTGCACAACACCCTGGAGGCTAAGGAGCCTCTGGTGCACAGGTGGGCGCAGACCCAGGAAGCTGTCCAGTCCAGAGGGACTGCTCTGAAGACTGTCCATGCAGTGTTTCTGAAGCATTTGGAGCAAAATCTGTGCTGCTCAATGCAGTAGCCACTAGCCACTAGCCACTAGCCACATGTGGCTCCCGAGCACTTGAAATGTAGCTAGTCCACTAGTCCAAGCTGAGAAGGGCTGCTTGTGTAACATATAAACCATGTTATGGAGACTATAAAAAAAAAGATGAAATACCTTCTTAATAATTTCTATATTAATTACATGTTGAAATACTGTTTTGGATATCTCATAGTTAATAAAATAATCCTAGAATTTTGTTTCTTTAACTTTTTTTGAAGTGCAACAGTTAGAAAATGTGTCTCATATTGTGACTTATATTTATTTCTACTGAGCAGAGCTGTGACAGACCAGCAATTGAAGATTCTGGCCATCCCCAAAGAAGAATGTAGGAATAAATATTGTGCAAATCATTCCAGGGAGAGAGTTACCACAAAATGATTGAAAACTGAGATAGGAAGTCAACTCTTGATTCTAGTTTTTAAGTTGCTGTCCTGCCCACTGCTTGTTACTTTGCAGTGGAGTCTCAGTGAGCAGAAGCACAGCAATCAGTAGGGCTAACTTCTCTGCACCCTCACGCACTGGCATGCCTGGTGCTCAACTCCTGTGGGGGAACATGATCCTCAGACAGATTGAAGCATCGACCCTGAATGAGACTCGGGGCCCTCACTTCCAATTCTTCTTGAATGTTACTCCATATAGGATTTGGGGGCCAGATTCCCTGGACTTTCCTTCTCTCATCTGTAAAATGAGGTGGTTTAACTACCACAGTAATGTGGTTGATTTCTGTAACAAAGCGAAATTATACCAATAAGATATCCCTATGTTTACTAAATTCTTACAAAATCTGTCAACTTCTTGAGAAAAAAAAAGAAAAGAAAGGCTATATTACTGATTCTCCAGTCCCAAGCAGGAAAACACCTGCTGCCATATGTGGGGAAAAAGAGAAAGCTCTCTGAGGAAGTCTAAGCTGAATTAAATGCATTTTCAGGGTGCCTGGGTGGCTCAGTGGGTTAAGCCTCCGCCTTTGGCTCAGGTCATGATCTCAGGGTCCTGGGATGGAGGCCCATGTCGGGCTCTCTGCTCAGCAGGGAGCCTGCTTCCTCCTCTCTCCTCTCTCTCTGCCTTCCTCTCTGCCTACTTGTAATCTCTCTCTGTGTGTCAAATAAATAAATAAAAAAACCTTAAAAAATGCATTTTCAATTGAAGATTCAAATTTTATGTACAACATAATTGCATTGGTAAACATGATTACTGAAAGGAAAGTCCAAAACATCTGTAGGTAATTAGTCCCTCAGATTCATTAACTCCTCATCTGTCTCCCTGAGCTTCTGCTTTTGCATTAGGAGATTTATATTTAACACATGTCTGATTGTGAAAAAGCCCAACGCTCCTTCCTTCTAGTGAAGCCTGGGTCAAGACTAAGACCTCCAAGACATGCAGGAAGTGGAGGTGAAGGAGGGACAGAAACTTACTTTTGCTCTGTTTGGGGGATGTGCCTTCATTTGTCTTCCCCATATCCTAATACCACTGAACCTTTTTTTTCTCAGTGCCTGACTCCACAGAGGAGTGACTCTGAGAACTGAGTATTACAGTATTGTTAGAGAGAAATTAGCTAAATATGAAGGCACTGTCAGAGAAGTCATCCCAGTTCAATGTAAATTTCAGTTTTCAACCTGAGTCCATAGTGCCTTTGAGTTACAACCTAAGAGGACATTGGCCTTGTGCATGCAGCAAACAACCCCTATGTGGAGGAAACAGCAAGTCATATTTAGAGTCATTACCTCTACCTTCTCTTCTCCTTGTGGATAAGTTGACTTTCACCAAGGACACTTTGGTCACACACAGTAAAGCCAAAACAGCCACAGACCAACCAACCCTCCTGTCCTAAGTAAATGGTTGCTAATTAAGTGGTTGTTTAAATGGCTGATTCTAACAACACTAAAAGCATCTTGTTAGAATGTACAGGACCAAGTATGGTGGTGACTCCATTAATGTCTGTTGAAGTGAGATTGACATTTTGACTATGACAGAGGATCTCACATTAACTCATGATTTTGCATAGATGGATGCTTGAAATATTCTGATGATTTGGGCTCGACTCATTTATTTCATTCCTGGGGTGGTTGTGATGCAATGATTTTTAGTAATAGAAGCAACATCATATTATGAAATTAATGCTGGATAAAGTCTAAGAACATCTCAAAATAATCATAGTTTCCATAGTTTATTATCCATTCCCAACTGATCACACACACTAGCACTGTGGAAAAAGTCATGTCTTTTACCTCAGGGTCATCTAAAAATCACAATTCTGGAATTTTCTGGGCATACCTGGAAATCTCTGTTGACTGTTTTGTGTTGGGTGTTCTTTATGTTCCACCCCAAGAATGGGTTCAGAGACACAGTCTCTGGTAGAGGAAAGGGCACAACTTGGAGTGGTCACTTCTAAACATTGGGATCAGTAGAGATTTATTATGTCACTTCCATACCCTTATTGTCTCATAGAAAACCTGTATGGCTTTTGATTTTTATTTTAAAATTTACTGTTAAAAAATTTCACATGTTACTTAGTATTAAAATTCTTTTTTTACAATGTTTGATACAATATAAATTTAATGTAAATAACTGTATTTAGAACTATAAGGAAGTCTTATATACTTATTTTTATCTTTTTTTCCAATTTAATTTTATTTATTATTTATTTTTTTCAGTGATCCAAGATTCATTATTTATGCACCACACCCAGTGCTCCATGCAACACGTACCCTCCTTAATACCCACCACCAGGCTCACCCATCCCCCCTCCCCCCACCCCTCCATAACCCTCAGCTTGTTTCTCAGAGTTCAGAGTCTCTCATGGTTCATCTCCCTTTCTGATTTACCCCAATTCACTTTTCCTTCTCTTCCCCTAGAGCCCTCCATTTTATTCCTTATATTCCACAAGTAAGTGAAACCATATGATAATTGAATTTCTCTGCTTGACTTATTTCACTCAGCATAATCTCCTCCAGACCTGTCCATTTTGATACAAAAGTGGGGTATTCATCCTTTCTGATGGCTGTGTAATATTCCATTGTATATATGGAGCACATCTTCTTTATCCACTCATCTATTGAAGGGCATCTCAGCTCTTTCCACCGTTTGGCGATTGTGGTCATTGATGCTATGAACATTGGGGTACATATGGCCCTTCTTTTCACTACATCTGTATCTTTGGGGTAAATACACAGGAGTGCAATAGCAGGGTCATATGGTAGCTGTATTTTTAATTTTTTGAGGAATCTCCGCACTGAAGAAGATACAAAAAGATGGAAAAGCATTCCGTGCTCATGGATCAGAAGAATAAACATTGTTAAAATGTCTATACTGCCCAGAGCAATCTATATTTTCAATGCCATCCTAATCAAAATTCCACTGGGATTTTTCAAAATGCTGGAACAAACAATCCTAAAATTTGTATGGAACTAGAAAAGACCTTGAATCACTAAGGCAATGTTGAAAAAGAAAAACAAAGCTGGGGGCATCACGTGCCTGGTTTCAAGCTTTATTACAAATCTGTGATCACCAAGACAGCATGGTACTGGCACAAAAATAGACACATAGAGCAGTGGAACAGAGTGGAGAGTCCAGATATAGACCCTCAACTTTATGGTCAAATAATCTGCAACAAAGCAGGAAAAAATATCCAGTGGAAGAAAGACAAACACTTCAATAAATGGTGCTGGGAAAATTGGACAGCTATGTATAGAAGAATGAAACTCAAACATTTTCTCACACCATACACAAATATAAACCCAAAATGGATGAAAGACCTCAACGTGAGGCAGGAATCTGTCAAAATCCTAGAGGAGAACATAGGCAGGAACCTCTTTGACATTGGCCACAGCAACTTCTTTCAAGACACGGCTCCAACAGCAAAGGAAACAAGAGCAAAAATGAACTTTTGGGACTTCATCAAGATAAAAAGCTTCTGTACAGCAAAACAAATAGTCAACAAAACAAAGAGGCAGCCCACAGAATGGGAGAAGATATTTGCAAATGATACTGCAGACAAAGGGCTGATATCCAAGATCTATAAAGAACTTCTCAAGCTCAATGCCCAAAAAACAGATAATCATGTCAAAAAATGGGCAGAAGACATGAACAGACACTTCTCCAAAGAAGACATACAAATGGCCAACAGACACATGAAAAAATGTTCATCATCACTAGCCATCAGGGAAACTCAAATCAAAACCACATTGAGATACCATTTTACACCAGTTAGAATGGCCAAAATCAATAAGACAGGAAACAACAAGTGTTGGAAAGGATTTGGACAAAGGGGAACCCTCTTTCACTGTTGGTGGGAATGCAAGTTGGTGCAGCCACTTAGTATTAAAATTCTTGCACATTATTGAGCACTTAGACATACCATGTGATGTCTGATGGTTAGAAATATGTGAAATAGCCTCTGTCTTGACCACTATTTCTCCCCTCTTCTCCATCAACCTTTGCTTCATTTACAAAACAAAATCTTGTTTTCTTCACTGATTTCTACTGACTCCATGTGCCAAGTTAGAGACAAGTTTCATGCCCAGAGAGTTCAGAGTAGCTTCATGGCTTGAGTATTTCTTTTCCCTTCTGTAGAACAGATACCAGGCACTATAGACAGTGATACCAATACTGAGTCTTCCTATTAACACTGTATTTTAATTTCCTTGGTTTCTTTACATCTCTTTTGTCTACTTGCAGATGAGGGATGAGACCATCTCAAGCAGAATTGTACACAACCATTGTTTAGTTCAAAAAAGTTGTTTTACACTTTGACTGCCTGAAAACATGATCTGCTACCTTTCTTAGAAGTCCGCTAGAAAATCAACCTCATGTGTTCATCTGGAGACTGAGAGAGAGATAGGTTTTCAAGTATGACCCTGTGTGTCCCCTGCTGTGGGGGCATGGATTTCTCCCCCAGGCAAATTAACAGCATGGATGCTGAGGGTCACAAGGGATGGATACTGTGAAATCTTCTGTTTCCTCCTCAGGATCAATGTTCCACACCCTCCTCCCCTGTCCCTGCATTGATCTGTTCTCCAGGAACCTAACCCCTGTGGAAACAGTCATGGGAATCTTTGAGGGTCCACCATGGAATGCCTAGGACAAGGTAAAGAGAGGTACACTCTCTGTCCATGTGGAGGAGCAAAAGAATAAAAATCAAATAGCAGTCAAGTAAGTGAATAATATTTGCCCCCACATAAGTAAGCCAAACTGCAGAGTTGGGAGATTTTATCTAGTTCCTTTCATTGCACTTTCCACAAACCCACTGAAGTCCCATCTCTAACAGAACAGGATGTGCCCTGTTCCCTCAGTAAGAAAACAGGAAACTGGACAAAGTATTGAGAGATTATCATTAAATGTTGTGCTTTTCTAGTTGATTAACTTAGTAGAGAGGAGTGTGTAGATTATTTCTAATGTTTTTGTTCTTCAGTTAAATCGGGGATTCTGAGGTATTTGTCGAGTTATTAGGGAGGTCATCATCACCTAAGTAGAAAAAAATAAAGAGATCTCTATCTCTGTGTTGATAAATGATTACAAGGCTTTATGAACCAGTATTATGATGAATTCAATGCAGTATTCTTGATGTTCTTCAATACGATAAACAAGTGTACAGTAGTGAATCAATCTTAACTCTTATGAAAAGAAGGTAGAGAAATGCCTGCCACTTTCATAATGTCAACTAAAAGCCAGCCTCTCACATTTGTTATAATTGATGTATCTTTTCTGTCCTTCCTTCATTTATCTTTCTGTTATCAGTGAGTCAATATTTAAATGTTTCACTCACAAACGTATCATTCCTATCTACTGTGAGTTCTGTCCACTTGATTTTTTTAACTTCTAAATTTAACTACCAGATTGTTACCAAAAATCTAATTTTATTCTGGAAGTGGTAGAATTAGTATTTGCAATCCACAAGCCAATAGATTACTTTGATTGCTTTCCTTTGTTCAAAGAAAAAGAATTAAGTTTTTATTTTTTTAAGATTATTTATTTATTTATTTATTTGACAGAGAGAGAGAGAGAGAGAGAGAGAGAGAGAGAGAGAGAGAGAGAGAGGAGGAAGCAGGCTCCCTGCCAAGCAGGGAGCCTGATGTGGGCCTCGATCCCAGGACGCTGAGATCATGACCTGAGCCGAAGGCAGAGGCTTTAACCCACTGAGCCACACAGGCAACCAGGAATCAAGTTTTTAATGAAATGTTATAAACATAATGTTCTGATAAGATTTTAATAATAGCTGTTTTTTACTGAAAACTCCTTATGTACTAGGTAGACGTTGTATTAAGTACTTTATAAACTTCCTTTTATGTAATGCCTCAGTACCAGAAGAAAGAGGAAAGGGAGTCTGATGGATATCAATGTACCCCCACAGATATCACTAACCCTGCCCTAAGTGTCTGGTTTGACATAATTTCATATTGACTTGCGTTCTTATTTATAGACTACATGTTGAAATGGTATGATTATCCCAGAGAGGAATAAGGTACTCAGAGATTTTCAGTAATTGTGAAAATGTGCTGGCAATGAACAAAGTGGAATTCATATCCATTTAGGTGCCAGATAATATGCTTGATGTTAAGTCTATGGAGGAAATCACGTGATTACCATGAAAATCCACAAATACACTTATTTCATGGAAGAAAAAATTGATGCTTAGACAAGAGCAGAAGCTGCAAGGTGGAAACTTTATATCCCATGGCATGATGTGAGTCAGAGGGGTGGGTTCAAGGATGGTTATTGCACAAGATAGTTCTGATGAAGAGGCCAATCCTAATAACCAGCAGGGCAAAGGGCTGGAAGAGGGTGGGAGGAAGACTGTAAAAACCACTCTCCTCCCATGCATAAGTGATGTCATCATGAGAATGAGCAGGAGACAGACAGAGAGGCAGAAAAGATGAGGAATGTGGCAAAGGAGATTGTCCTAACTTGAAAGAGGCTGTTTCAAACCAGTGGAAACTATTTTCAATTGGTAAGGTTAGCACCTCCCTCCAAAATCAGAATGAGGAAGAGATGACAAGTATACGTTATAACAATAGTGACACTCCCTTCCCCTGTGTCAGCCTGGAGAAAAAGTGACTTCTAGTTATTCTGCAAAGGCTGTGTCCTTTTTTATTTAGTTAAAAAGGAAAATTCTGTGCTACAGAAACTCTGTTCAGATGGGTTATGGACATTGGGGAGGGTTTGTGCTTCGGTGAATGCTGTAAAAGATGTAAACCTGATGATTCACAGACCTGTACCCCTGGGCAAAGAATAAATAAAATAAAATAAAATAAAATAAAATACATTTTGAAATTAAAAAAAGAGAAGGTAATAACTACATAGAGTTATGTAGACAAGATACAGGATTTTTAAAAACTTAATCTGTGAAGCTTTCTGACTCTAAAAAAGATAAACTTTGGAGAAGGAAAGGAAAAGTGAATTGGGGGAAATTGGAAGGGGAGGCCAACCATGAGAGACTGTGGACTTTGAGAAACAAACTGAGGGTTTTAGAGGGGAAGGGGTGGGGGGATGAGTGAGCCTGGTGGTGGGTATTAAGGAGGGCACGTATTGCATCGAGCACTAGGTGTGGTACATGAACAATGAATCTTGGAACACTGAAAAAAATAAAATAAAAAATAAAAAAGATAAACTAGTCTAAAAAAATTGTCAAAAAAGCAATGAAAATACTATTATTTGAATCTAGGAACCAAATTTTACAATTCAAAACCTTGAGAAAAACTGACAATCATGAGAAACATAGTAAAACAGCAACAACAAAAGCCAGTGTTTGCATAGATCCCAGGGGCACAAGACTGTGGAGTCAGGGGAGATCAGCTGGAGCATCTCCAGAGTTGTCTTCTGTGGAGCAGAGATGCTCCCTCTCTAGAAACTGCTTTGAGATTATGAGATGAGAAATCCAAGAAACTTAGCCTACAGCCTAGAGGAGGACTCAGTATTATCATCAGTACTTCTTTTAAATTTCACATCTGTCTCTACTCTTTACCATGAAATATTTGGGACAATTAATTTAGAAAAGTCTTCATTGACTCCCATTTGCAACATTTCTATCTACACTAGACATACCTGTGTCTACATATCTGTCTCTGTCTTCATTTCTGTCTCTATCTCTGTCTCCATATCTGTCTCTATCTACATCTCTGTCCCACTCTCTCTCTCTTTCCAGTTCATAGCCCAAATGACACAACCAGAAATATCTATATCCAAGTAGAGAAAGAGGATAATTACATTCATGTACCATACCTAACACTGCACCTACCAAAAAAAGTGATTTATTGGTACCAAAAAAAAAAAAAAAAGAATCAGTCTTTGGGTATCTGATATATACTTGGACTCTTAAAACACATGTTGAGAAACAATATGATGAGAATAAGAAATAGGCAGCACTGAACATCCTGTTGCCTCTCCTGCAATTCTTTTTATACAGTCCACAGAGTACAATAGATGAAGCTACCGGCAAATGTACAAAGTATTAGAGGAGCCCATCAGTTAGCCCCAGGAACATCTCTTCAGTTCTGGACTCTCACCCTTTCCACAGGACAACCTCAGCCCCAGTCCCAGCCTCAGTCTCAGCCCCCACCCTGTGCTCCCTGACAGGTAACTCAGTCCTAGAATCAATGGGAAAAGAAGCAGGCAGTCACCAGCTGTGCCTGCAGGATGCCAGCCTTCCTACTGCAACTTCCCATTGACCTGATGGCCTCCTGTGGAGAGCTTCTGTCTGGGGTTGTTGAGAACAGGTGGAATGAATCAGGAATAATCAATTCTCTGTTCTGAGAGATTTCTAGGGAGTATGTATGGTACAGGGTGTATAGCAAGGGGCTTGAAATGGAGAGAGGGGACATGACTGAGGTCATAGACATGACTGTGAAGGGAAGGTGGGGCACCATAGAAGGAAGATGAATGTATGTGCAGCTGGGATATAAGTGCTCCTGAGGAGGCCTTTTGTCTCTGGTATCTCTGAACTTGCCAGGGTCTGCACATGCCTTCTTTCTAGTGCAACCTTCACACACACTTGCTGAATTGGTGGATGAATAAATGAGTCTCAGGAAGCATTATTTAGGAAGATCATTTAGAGTATTTCCTGTAATCAATCTTAAGCATGGATTCTAGAACCTTGGGGGAAAAAATCTCTCTCTATATATATTTTATATATACATATGTACATATGTATATATACACACACAGAGAGATACCTATGTACACATACATGCATATGTACATATACATGTAAACATGTTCTTATTACATAGTGGTATATAATATATTATATATTAAAAGTACATATGGAAGAAATAAAGTATCTTATTTATGATTGTAGGTTCTAGATATAGATCCTCTGGTATAGATTACTGTTCTGCCACTTACTCGTGTCAGACCTTTGATAAAATGACTGGTGTGTCAAAAGCCTCCATTTTCTCATCTGAAAGATGGAAACAATAATAAAAGCACCCACTTAATAGGCTTTGTGAAGATTAAATGAGATAATGGAACCAACATGTTTGTAGCACAGCACCTACCATGTAGAAATGCCTTCAATATTGTAAGCTATTAATGTTATGAAAAATAAAGAAAATAAAATCTCTATTTTTATAAAGATTTTATTTATTTATTTGACAGAGACAGATTACAAGTAGGCAGAGAGAGAGGAGGAAGCGGGCATCCCGCTGAGCAGGAGCCCAATGCGGGGCTCGATCCCAGGACCCTGAGATCAATACCTGAGCTGAAGGCAGAGGCTTTAACTCCCTGAGCCACACAAGTGCCCCTAAAATCTCTATTTTTGAAAGTGTTTAAAATAATGATTAAAAGATAAAATCTGCCTTTGTTTTCTTCCCTATTTGATATAACTCATGAAGAGAAAACTCATTTTTCCATGAATGTGCCTGAAGTGACCATTTATCTCCTTTCTTGGCTCCTAGGATCTGAAATCCTCATCGATGTCCAGGAAATACCCCACCTTATGGATCTGAGTAAAAGAATGAATTCGTTCCCACTATAGGAAGGAAAAATGTCAGATACTGTTTCTCAGCCTTCCTTAAGCTGCAGTCAGGTAGAAAGTGTGGGTTCCCCAATTAGACACATTTACACGAATGCCACCTCTTCATACAACACATACACAGAGACACACAGATGCACAAACACACAGGCAAAATCACAGAAAACAATGCAAATGCATATGCATACGCATGTATACACACACAGAGACAGATACACACAGACATAAAAACAAACACAGAACCAGGTCTGTAAGGAAATGCCTAGCAGCAATGGCAGAGCAGGGGACCTCTCTCTAGAGTGACTGTGGATGTCCTCTTTCTGTCTCCTAGTCATTTTCATTCCCAGAAAACACCTTCTTACATAGAAGGAATTAGTCCTCTTAGTTGTAGGTCATTGGCCTTCTGGTCTACTGTCCTCTGCCTCCTCAACATTCAACTACCCAGTATGGACCAGTTTAGAAATGGCATTTATTGGAAAGCAGGGAAAATAGGGCAGCTGCCTCAGGAGGAAAATTCAGCCATCCTGTCTTCTTCCCCTTTTTTCTTCTCAGGCAGGACCCAAACCAGAGTTCACATCAGTTCCATATGGTATGTGAGAGAGTCACACACAAGTTTTAGGCAGAAATGTTTCAAGTTTTAATACATGCAAACATTTAGAGAAAACCATACGGAAATCATAAAAGGCAAGCCAAAAAGCTTTGCTGAAGAAAAGATTGAGGAAAAGAGGAATATGGAAAAATAAATGCAGAAAAATAAAATACAAATAATATGTGACTGAGTTTCAAGGTTATTACTTCAAAATGGTCACCAAAGCTTTTTCAGAAGGAAAGTTGGTGTAAATAATAATGGTTGATAGTATGGGGATATTAAATTTGTGAAATGATACTAGTAGAAAACATATGTAATTATTTTCAAAAGTTTACTGTATTTTGCAATCTGGACTAGCAGTTATTAGACTGAATTGTTCTCATTTAATGTACACTACTTTCTGTGATAGGATTGTTATCACATCTATTTTCAGATGAGGATTTTGAGACAGAAAGAGATTAAGAAATTTGCACAGGTTCAAGCAGCTCCTAAGTGACAGAGATGAACAGTTCATAGCTTCAGACATGAAAAAATGCTTCAATGACATGGTGAGTTGCTCAGAATATGAAGTGAACTGAAACAAGAAGAATACAAAACCCTGCATATGTTGCACCTGTGACTCATCAATGTATTTGTAGTCCACAGAATAATATTTATGTCCATGTATCTACAAAGAAGAAATCTAGAAATCCAGACACTATAATGGAGAGAGTTTCAGCTCCTGGGGAGATGCTCAAGGGGATTTTTATCTTCATCTTTATCTTTTTCTGTCAGTTTCTTCAAGGATGATATTTAATCACATGTCTTACTTAGGAAATTCCATGAATTTCCTTGATTCAGGTGTCACTCCTCTGACCCTCACTGTCCTGTTCTATGAAATAAAAACTACAAGCATCCATATCATGTAATTGCTGTGAAGATGGAAAAGGTGAAGGATGTCTAGAATAAAATTTCAACAATAAAAAATACTCATTAAGTATTAGCTCATCTTTTTAGAGGTATAGGGAGGGGCAGAGGGAGAGAGAGAATCTTAAGCATGCTTCATGATCAGCACAAGCTCAATGTGAGGCTCAATCTTAGGACTCAGAGATCATAACCTGAGCTAAAATCAAGAGTCAGACACTTATCAACTCAGCTGCCCAGTGCCCTAAATATCTGCTCTTCTGAAAGTTAATATTTATTCAACATACAATATTTTAAAATATTATATTGAGAAAATATGTTCATAAAATAGCTTCTGGCGGGCGCCTGGGTGGCTCAGTGGGTTAAAGCCGCTGCCTTTGGCTCAGGTCATGATCCCAGGGTCCTGGGATCGAGGCCCACATCGGGCTCTCTGCTTGGCAGGGAGCCTGCTTCCTCCTCTCTCTCTGCCTGCCTCTCTGCCTACTTGTAATCTCTCTCTCTCTCTGTCAAATGAATAAATAAAATTAAAACAAACAAACAAACAAAAAAATAGCTTCTGGCAAGTAGAAAAAATTCTCATTTCCACAGAAATCAAGATTCTTTCATGGTCCCTTTGTATTTATGCCAACAGTCCTCCAGATACCACTGGCCTTATTTTGAGATGGGCACAACAGTAAGAAGCCTAAAAAACACAGTGCCCACAGTCCCTGCAAGTCTGCGTCCAGCACTAAAGAGCCAACAACCTACCTCATCAACCACTTTTTTCATCCTCCTCATTTCAGGCCATGCCCTCCTGACACTGAGGCAGGAGGCATCCAGCCACCAGGTCCCCACTATCCTGCCTACTTCTGTAGGACAAAGCCTGGCATAAGGGGTGTCATGGCTCTAAGCATTCACCTTCTTCTCCTTCTGGACTCCTGAGTCACACTCCTGGACAATTTCAGTCTAGATGAGAGGGCAAAGAAATTCTGTAGTGTTTCTTATAATTCTTAGAAGTTTGGAGAGACTGGGTGGCTCAGTTGGTTAAGCATCATCCTTCATCTCAGGTCATGATCCCAGGATCCTAGGATTGAGCCTCTGTTGGCTCCTTACTCCACAAGGAGTCTGCTTCTCCCTTTCCCCATTTCTTGTGCTCTCTCTCTCTCTGTCTCTGTCTCTCTCTCAAATAAATAAATAAAATCTTTTTTAAAAAGTTCATTGGAAATACTTTTATTTACAGTTGGACTTGGGTTATCAAAGATGGAACACTTCTATGTATCCATTTCACAAAATAAAGAAAAATATTGACATATATTGCAAGAAATCCAGATCAAATTTTGAAAAGGTAGCCATTCACTGGTATGGGCAAAACCACAATCAGGCTTTGGAGCATCTGATTTTTGAAAGGTTGATAAAAATCCCAACTCAAAGTCATGTAGGTGGAAAGAACAAAGTTGAGGCAAAAGGTTTCTCAAATTTTTACTTCAATCCCTACCATAAACTTCATAGAAAAGAGGATGTTGCCATTTACTGCTGTGCTGAAGGTACTCACCACCCTAGAAATCCTAGAACTGTAGAGACAACCCGCAGAAGATCTCCTTGGGTCTTAGCCATCCACATCCTTCCCTACAGTGGCAACCACAACCAGCCCCCCAACTGGGGTCCCAGCCTCAGCCTCCCCTGGTCTGAAACACTTCTGGAGCTTTCCAGGAAGCCACTTTGGATTATACTTGCACATGTTTCCAGCCGACCTCAGGAACTGTGCTTCCAAAGTATTCTTGGACACCATTTCCCAATGAGTGAAAGTCTGTGGGGACTGACAGCACACAGGCTGTACCATTGTCCACCATCTCAGCAGAGACTCAGTATGTGGGTAAAGTTCACGTTGATACAGGGAATCACTGTGTGCCATTATTACTGTATGTAAAAAACAAAACAAAACAAAACCTCTGTGCACTAGGGGTCTGGTGAATTAAAATTGGAGAAAGGCCCTTTTGCTGGGAGGTATGCTGGTGCCAGCATGATGTCATCACAACAGAGCTCAGAATTCATTGAGGTTGTTAGATGGGCCACCATACTGGGCCACTGTAAATTCTCCCTGTAAAAAAAGAGAGGGAACCTGCCAAGAACACAAAAGCCTACCTGAATGTGTGTGTGTATGTGTGTGTGTTTCTAAGTTCTATCTCTGTTCTCACTTCTCAGCACATGTGAGCCCCTGTAACCCAGGTCACCTAAATGTTCTGTTCCAGTATTAGCAAGCATGCCTGACTCCTGAGGTAACTGAAGTACTAAGGGGTCAGTGACTTGTCTAGGTCACACATTGGTACAGGGTGAGGTTGCAGAGAAAGGGAGGGACCCAGTTCAACTGGCTCATCTTGACTATTGAACTAAACCACTTCTTCACTCCAGAACAATACAAGGAACACTATATTGTCCCCCACAGCAGAGACAGATTAATATTGAACATTGAATAACACAAATCATTCCAATGTGGTGCAGCAAAATGTAGGACTTGAGGGATTAGGTCCTTCAGAGAATAAGTAAAATGACAAGAAATTATCAATTGACTTTTCTGTATAAAATGCCCATCCTTATGTTTCTGAGCAAGGTTTCTGCAGTATGAGATTCCAGGGGGAATGGCTGAATGGGTATGAGAATAATCCTGCCAAACCCCAAACAGATACATTTACCAGGAATTTCTTTCCAGATTGGTAGCCCACTTGCCCTATCTGCCCATCACTCATGGGGCCCAGGAAGCCCCAGACCTGCTCATATCTGGGACATAATTAGGAATAACACACGGAAATATCTAAGCCACCACTTCTTCTGAGAAACCTGAACCAGCCCCGCCCTCCAGCCCCTGACCTGACAAGTCCTGTAATAGGAACTTCACTTCTTACCTTGTCACGGGGAAGCCAGCCCAGCCAACAGGATTCGACAGCTGAAAGCACTCATTTTCTTGTCTCCCGGGCCTATGACTTGTCCCCTAGGAACTTCAGTCTATAGAAGAAACTCAAGAAATTATTTATTGTTACCTTTATTCCATATCATTTTTTTTTTCATGAGAATTTCTCTTCTTTGCTTGCAGTTGGCTTCAGGCAGGTAAAGTTGGAGCAACAAGCAATATCAATCTCCAGAGCAAGAGATGAGTGTGCCCACATATCTTGCAAGGTTTCCACTGAGGATGTTAACAAATGAGCCATATATTGGTACTGACAGAAACTAGATCAGGGATAGAATATCTCACATTTGTCTCAACAAATCTTAACTAGGGTCATTTAAGTGACACTAGGTAACTTCCTAGGAACAAACTTCCACTTCGACCTTGAAAATAAATTTCTTAAGGAAATAAGATGGGGCCATGTATTACTGTGATAACTGGATTTGGACCCACAGCATCAGAGTTTCCAAGAGAAGCTGCACAAGAACCATTTTCCGGTTTCACCCACCCACATCCTTCTCAATATGGGCAGAGACTGCACAGCTGGGTGCTCAGCCTGAGTCTCTCCCTCTGCTGTATTTCCTGAGGTTGACAGGAAAATGTCTTAGATTCTGATCACACAGTGAGCCCATATGATGTCAAAAATTATGATATAAAATAAAGCAGTTTGAACTGATATCCCAGTAAATTAGGCTGTCTGGGAACTCTGAAAATACATAGTGAATGGTACAAAGGAAAACCCATTTATCTGTTAATGCACTGTAGAGAGAGGTTTCTCGTACCTGAGTGGTACTAGAACGAAGTGGTACTTCAAAATGAAGACAGGAAAGGGGTATACAGATTACATAAGTATTTCTTATTATTAATTTCCAATTTTATTCATGGGCATTACAGTTTTTCAGAGGTAGAATGATCTGTGGAATAAAATTCCATGCTTTTATTACCATCCTGTGACCATATTGAAGGAACTCACTGATTGTTATATCCCTAAGTAAATGGCAGCTATCTTAGGTTTAGGAGACACCAAGGTATAAATCCTGTACCATAGAGGTAGAAACAACACCTCACTCCACATTCAGGGTCAATACTAGGACAAAAGGAGCACTACTCCATTGGAATCAGTCCTGAACACATCAGGTGCCTGAAAAATGGTGGAAATACCTATAAGACCTTGTTTTCCAGGATTCTGTGAAGAAAGTAAAAATCCTGAATACAGATCAGATGTTTAAAAAGAAGGATAATACATGCTCCCTTTAACTGTAGAGAAAAGATGATGAAAGTCTTTCACAAATTAATTAAGATTAAAATCATGATTAAGAATAAAATTCTGTAATTAGTAGTTGGATGATAACCAGTTTTCAACATAGTAATACACACAGTAATGTGTGAAATTATAAAACCTCCTCCCCCATCTCTTTAGAGTCCACTTTCAAATGTGGAGGAAAGGTATTTACTTCAGAAAAACTTGATGCTTTTGGTAATTGGATATCTGGCCACATAGTCACCATGCATACAGTTTACCTCTGGTTCCCTGAGATCGTGACAACAGCTTCATTCTGTTTCTCCTTTAAAGAATCAGGTGGTGCTATCAAGTGCAGAGATGTTATGGAAGCAGAATGAACTCCTGCCACAGCAGGCGGGGTTTCCCAGGGGCAAACTGAGGATTTTGTGTCCCATACACTGTCCATCATGATTCTTGACTGGAGTGGGTTCTAGGGGAAGGAATCTGAGGGCCTAGGTCTCAACTAGGCCTCACCTGTCCTCTAACACATCTATGGAAAAAAGTTAAGAAAACTCCTGAATGAAATATGGAGTCAGAGAACAATGAACCCTTTTAAGAAAGAAGTGAATGAAAAGAGGGATTAAGCTTCTCAGAGTATCTGTTTTAACTATTTTACACAGATTATTTTATTTAATACCAAAAGAGGAGTAAAGAATATATTGAATTGGTTACATGGGGAGATGGAGTCACTGTGACTTTTCAACACACAACAACCATGAAACACTTCAGTGATGAAGAGGAGGGAAAGGACAGACTTATCTATGTGGCTTTGAAGATACTATGTAGCCATTAAAAACCTGTTGTTAGAAGAATTATGCATAAAGTTTAAAAATTTATTGAGGGCCAGAGCAAATTTTCTCAGGGCCTTGGTGGGCATTTCTAGATGTGAATGTTAAGCTCCAAGGAGCCCGGAACATGTCACCCCAGGAAATGACTTGATCAAGATGGAGGGCAAAGGTAGAGTCAGTATTTTCAGCACTAATGCAGTCAATATTTTTTTTTGGCTTTTGCATTTAATGATGGAATTATTTACATAAGAGTGTAAGATATAATTGTATATATAACACTTAAAATGGTTATGTATTTATATTTTCCCATCTAATACCATTACAACTCTGTAACTCCCTGAAAAAAAGAAGAAAAGAAAAACCAAAAAGCTACAATTAACCATAATGATGATAGTATTTACCATGGAACAGCGGTTCTCCAAACTCTGCCCATGCCAGGCAAGCCCCAGTTTTGTAAATATTTATTGAAACACAGCCTTGACTTTGTGCTTACAAATTGTCTATAGCTGTTTTGCATTACAAAGACAGAGTTGAGTAGTTGCAGCAGAGACCCCCAAAGCCTGAAATGTTGACCATTTGGCTCTCTATTGAAGATGTTTATCAATCATTGCCCTAGAATGGTATACTGTGAATGACATTTATTTTTATTTTATGTTTCCCTATTTCTCAGTGTTTCCTCAATGACCCTTTGTGACATATCCATCCTCCCCATACTAACTGTCTTACTCTGGATAAATTGCTTAATATATCATTGATTCATTTTTCTCACTAGAAAATAGAAAATATAATCATATTGACCTGAAGAAACTGTTGAGAGAGGTAGCTTAAATTACACACATAAACTTCTTACAAGTGCTTGGAGCATATCTAATGCTCACTATATTCAGATTTTACATTGCTTATATGGATTATTATGGCATATTTGAACCTAACATAATAAAATATGAAACAAAGCCTATAACCCACTCTTTTCTTTTTTTAAGTAATACAAATAAGTGAAAGTAGACAAATTTTCCTTTCCGACATTCAAATAGAACACCTGCTGACATTTTTGGAACACTCCCATTCCTATTCATTTCCTAACCATCTATGACTGCTTCTGTGCTATAATGACAGATGTGAGGATTCACAACAGAGACCTTAGGCCAAAAGCCTAAATAAAATATTTGTTATCTGACCCTGCAGAAAACAATTGATACCCTTCCTGTGCCAGAAAGAGTAAGGAAATGAGTTTTTAACTGTAACTAAAATTTGAGAGGTAATAAGAGGAAGTATCGACAAAGTTTGCTCCATGAAAATGAAAACAAAGTTTGCATGGCAAAAAGCACCATAAGTTAAAGGACAAATGACAAGCCACGAGGAAATATTTACAACCTGTATAGCATGTAATGATCAACTATCCCCAAAATAAAAATGCATGTTTAAAATGGAGGTAAGGGGCACCTGGGTGGCTCAGTGGGTTGAGCCTCTGCTTTCAGCTCAGGTCATGATCCCAGGGTCCTGGGATTGAGCCCTGTGTCAGGCTCTCTGCTCAGCAGAGAGACTGGTTCCCCCTCTCTCTGCCTGCCTCCCTGCCTACTTGTGATCTCTCTCTCTGTCAAATAAATAAATAAAATCTGTAAAAAACCTATACATAAACAGTATACTTAAAATTAGAACATATATTTTTCACCATCTGCTTATTTTTAATACTTAAGACTCTTTAAAAACTTTTTTAAACTTTGAAATAAAATTTCATAAAATAAAAAAAATCTGTAAAAAATAAATAAAATGGAGGTAAAACATTTAAAAAATATCCTATAAGAAAATGGCAAAAGATATGAAAAGTCTACTTATGAAAAGAAATATACAAGTAGCTCTTAAACTTATACAAAGCTGATGAAAGAATTTAAGTTTATAATATTCTCTGTTGATAAAGCTGTGAGAGAAAACAGCCAATCATACATTTCTGGTAAGATGCAAAATACAACCACTTCATTGGAGAATTTGGGACTATCTAACAAAAGTTCATATGCGTTTGGTTTTCAACCTAGCAAAAATACTTTCAGAAATTTACTATAAAGGCAAAATTTCAACACTATGAAAATATTATGCCAAAAGTATTCACTTGGTAACTGCAAAGTGTGAAATTACATAAATATCCAGACATAGTAGATTGCTTGAATAAATGATGGCACATTCACACAATGCAGGACTATACACTGTAAAATAGATGTGAGATGCAAAATCAATTGTATATATATACTAGCATATCACAATTGGAAATTGAAATTTTTAAAAAGTACCATTTATAATAGCCAGAACTATAATATTAAAAAACACTTTAGGATACTTAGTGAAAAATTTTCCAAAAAATATGAAGGATTTGTATGCTGAAAACAATAAAACTTTAATGACAGGAGTTGAAGAAGAACTAAATACATGGGGAGATATACCATGTTCATAGATCAGAAGACCTAATATATGAAAAGTTCCCCAAAGTGTAAGTATATTCAATGTAATCCCAATGAAAATCCCAGGAGGATTTTTCATACAAATCAATAAACTGGTTGCAAAATTCATACAGGAAGCTTAAAGGCATACCATTGCCAGGCCAGTTTTGAAAAGAGTTTTAACACTTACTATTAAACTTCAATGACAAGACAGTGAAGTATTAGTGAATTCATAGATGCATAGATAAGAGGAAAATAATTGAGAGCTAAGGTGACACATAAGTGCTTAACTAATTTCTAACATGATACCAAGGTAATCCAATGAACGGAGAATAGAATTTTCTACAAATGGTATTGGAACAATTCTTCATCTATGGGGAACAACAACAACAACAACAACAACAAAGCAAGTACAACTCAATCAATACAACCACCATATACACAAACTACTTAAAAATATTTTATAGGTTGTAAATACATAACTTAAAAAATGAAATTTTGGGATGAAAATACAGAAGAAAATCATCATGACCTTGGGCTTGGCAAAGATTGCTTAATTAGGACACCAAAAACTAGTGCATAAAAGAAAGATTTGGGAAGCAGTAAGATGGCGGAGTAGGAGACCGATTATCGTCAGGTCCCAGAAATTCATCCAGATAGCTATCAAACTATTCAGAACACCTACAAATTCTACAGGAGATTGAAGAGAAGAAGAGCAACAATTCGAGGAATAGAAAATCGACCACTTTCTGGAAGGTAGGACGTGCAGAGAAGTGAATCTGAAGCAACGGGAATATAGACTCCGGGGGGAGGGGCTGGCTCCCAGCTAGTGAGAAAGCAGCGGTGCACAAACTGGAAACTGTTGGAAGTCTGCTCCACCAAGGGACATCACCCCAGAGGCCAAGTGGGGGGTGAACCCTCGTGGGGACAGTGTGGTCTCAGGACCCACAGGAACACAGAAAGACTGGGGTGGCTGAGCATGACAGAGCTCCCAGGTATCAGAGAGAAGCTGGCGGGAGAGATGGAGCTGAGCTGAGAAGGTATCTCTCAGCTGGGGGTTACCTTGGGCTGTGATCCAAAGCACAGCTGGGCCACTGCTCTTTGAGCATGGACCCCACAGGCAGCAGACCCAGAGAGACCCTCCTTCCCCCTCCATGAGGAGCAGTGCAGGGGTGGCTGAAGGAATCTGCTAGGTTCGGAGATTCTAACTGGGGCAGCTCGCCAGAGATAGAAATGCTCAGTCACAGGCTGTGTGAGCTCAGAGTGTGACAGAGACCAGGGAGACGGGAGGGACGGACTTCTTTTCTCTGAGGGTGCACTGAGGAGTGAGGGCCCAAGCTCTCAGCTCCTCGGGTCAGACACTGGGAGGCTGCCATTTTCAGTCCCATCCTCCAAAGCTGTATGGAAAGCATTCAGGGAACAAAAGCTCCCGAGAGCGAACGCGAGCTGATTATTTAGCCTGCCCCTGGCAAGGGCGGTGTGATTCCGCCTTGGGCACAGACACTTGAGAATCACAGCAACAGCTCCTCCCCCAGAAGACCAGAAAAAAACATCCATCTAAAGCCAAGTTCAAGATTGCTGAGAATCGTGGAACTCCAAAGCTAGGGGAAAGCAACGCAGAGAATTACTGGCTTTCCCCCCATAATTCATTAGTCATTCAAAGTTAAATTCCTTGAATTTTATTTTTTTCTTACTCTTTCCTTTTAATTTTTTCCTTTTTCCTATTTTAACGTTTTTAACTATTATATCTTATCAACACTTTTTAATATTTTTAAATTTTCATTGTTATAATCATATTTTATCCCTTCACTGTATTTAACCTTATTTTTTGTATACATATAGGGTCTGTTCAATTCGCCACTCTAATAGATATAGATATAGATATAGATAGAGATAGAGTTAGAGTCAGAGATAGATATAGAAACAGAAATAGATAATATAGATATAGATATAGGATTTTGCTTTATATTTTAATTAATTTATTTTTTTGTTTGTTTGTTAGATTTTGTTTTGTTGTTGTTTTGTTTTTTAGTTTTTTCCCTCTTTTTTTTCTCCCCAGTTCCAGGTCTCTTCTCAGTAGGTTAGTGTATTTTTCTCTGAAGGGTCATTGCTACCCTTCAGTATTTTGTTCTCTCATCCATCTATTCTTATCAGGAAAAAATGACAAAGTGGAAAAAATCAACACACACACACACACACACAAAAAGAATAAGAGGCAATAATGATGGCTAGGGACCTAATCAATGTGGACATTAGTAATATGACAGAACTAGAGTTCAGAATGACAATTCTTAAGGTGCTGGCTGGGCTCGAAAAAACATGGAAGATAGTAGAGAAACCCTCTCTAGAGAAATAAAAACCCTTTCTGGAGAAATAAAAGAGCTAAAATCTAACCAAGCTGAAATTTAAAAAGCTATTAATGAGGTGCAATAAAAAATGGAGGCTCTTACTGCTAGGATAAATGAGGCAGAAGGCAGAACTAGTGATTTAGAAGACAAAATGTCAGAGAAGAAAGAAGCTGAGGAAGAGAGAGACAAATAACTACTGGACCATGAAGGGAGAATTCAAGAGATAAGTGATACCATAAGACGAAACAATATTAGAATAATTGGGATACCAGAAGAGGAAGAGAGAAAGAGAGAGGGGCAGGAGGTATATTGGTGCAAAATATAGTACAGAATTTCCCTAATTTGGTAAAGGGAACAAGCATCAGAATCCAGGAGGCACAGAGAAACTCCCTCAAAATCAATAAAAATAGGTCCACACCCCATCATCTAATACTAAAACTTACAAGTCTTAGTGACAAAGAGAAAATTCTGAAAGCAGCTTGGGGCAAGAGGTCTATAACATAGAATGGTAGAAATATTTGACAGCAGACCTATCCACAGAGATCTGGCAGGCCAGAACGAACTGGCATGATATATTCAGAGCACTAAATGAGAAAAATATGCAGCCAAGAATACTATATCCAGCTAGGCTGTCATTGAAAATAGAAGGAGAGATAAAAAGCTTCCAGGACAAACAAAAAGGAATTTGCAAACACCAAGCCAGCCCTACAGAAAATATTGAAAGTGGTCCTCTAAGCAAAGAGAGCCTAAAAGAAACATAGACCAGAAAGGAAGAAACACAATATACAGTAACAGGCACCTTACAGGCAATACAATGGCTCTAGATTCATATCTCTCAATAGGTACTCTGAATGTAAATGGACTAAATGCCAAAACTAAAAGACACAGGGTATCAGAATGGACAAAAAAAAAAACAAAAACAAAAAACAAAAACCAAGACCCATCGATATGCTGTCTACAAGAAACTCATCTTACACGCAAAGACACCTCCAGATTTAAAGTGAGGGGGTGGAAAACAATTTACCATGCCAATGGATAGCAAAAGAAAGCTGGGGTGGCAATGCTTATATCAGATAAATTAGATTTTAAGCCAAAGAATATCATAAGAGATGAGGAAGGACACTATATCATACCAGAAGGATCTGTCAAACAAGAAGATCTAACAATAATAAATACCTATGCCCCTAACATGGAAGCAGCCAATTATATAAACCAATTAATAAAAAAAATCAAAGAGAGGAGCGGCAAGATGGCGGAGGAGTAGGAGACCGATTATCATCAGGTCCCAGGAA